>JASAMY010000449.1:0-138118 GCA_030248085.1 Paralinhomoeus sp. GSCO2_6 | reverse complement strand
ATAGGTTAAAATTGCTCGAAAGTAGCCAAAATAGGTTCAAAATGCTCGAAAGTAACCCAAAATTGATTAAAATGCTCGAAAGTAGCTCAAAATCTCAAAATTTTCGCCTGCGGCGTAACAGGGTGTACCCTGTTATAAAGTTGCAAATCTGTACCCCCTCCCGAAACCAAATCCTGGCTACGCCACTGTTCAGTTACCTCCCCCTCCCTCGCGATTCGTTGAAACAAATGAGCACCCCATGCGAATACCGGTTTTACTGTAGATTTTGAAGTGGTACCTGGGGCTGTGAGGCCCAACGCGTTTAGGAGGCGCTGGAGCAGCCTGAAAGTCGTTTGCCTATCGCGCTCGTCAAGCCTCAGGGCGAGAGTTACACCGTCCTGTTGGACAAGGCGGCGGCGTCGAAATTGCAGAATGCCTAAAAGCTCATTTGTGTTCCCACTGAGAGTGATTTTGTGATTTTACGCTTCTCAATTCAGTTTGCTGCCAATTGTGGTTGGGTGGGTTTGGGGTGACGTTTGGTAGTTTCCACCCAAGTGATTTGTGTCAGGGAATAAAGGTCGCCAGTTACTTTGAGTGGAGGCTGAATTGCGGTATTTTTCTGTTTTTGCTGGAATTGCTTGCTCGAGTTTTTTTGGCTCTTTAAGAATATTAAAATTAAAAAATGCTGTCGCTTCGTCGGCAGGCGTTTCGTTTTGCTCTGGGCAAAAGCGTCAAGCGAGTGGAGGCCACCCGCTGTCTTAGCTTCGGTGCGTGTTGTTTTGGCGACTTGTTTTTTTAGGGCACATTTTTACCCATTTATTCATACTCAATTGTCGAGTTGCTTGGGTGTCGATAGAATGTTGCGACCGTTGAGTACCCGAATTGTGGGGGCTGGGGCAACAACTGACGCAAGTGGGGACCATTGCAGAGCTCACGGACACTCAGAAAGCTATTCGCGAGTTGGCGCTGAAATTCGCAAAAGAGGAAATCATCCCTGTGGCGGCGCACCATGATAAAACTGGAGAGGTTCGTTGTGAATGAATTCTGTGAATTTTGTACGGAAAATGTGTGTTCAAACTGGTGGGGGGGGGGGGGCGGGAGGGAAGGCAGCGGTGGAGTATTTGCAGCCTGCAACGTACGAGACGTGTCTTGCGATTCCGATGGTGTGTCTGTCACTTCCGTGAATTGACATAGAATATCGCTTAATGAGTCTATCCTTTACAGTACGCGCACGACCTCCACAAGAAGGCGAGCGAGCTGGGACTCGTCGACTTTGAGATTCCAGAAAAATACGGTATTTCGGTGCGGTTTTCGTATTTCCTCTAAATATGCTCACGCGTCGTCAGGTGGCGGCGGGATGTCGCTGTTGGATTCGTCCTTGATATCGGAGGCTCTGTCTTATGGTTGCACCGGTATTTCAACAGGACTGGTGGCCAATGGACTAGCGGAAACGCCGCTCATAATCGCCGGTTCCGAGCAACTATGCAGCAAGTACTTTGGAATGGTGCTGGAAGGAGGCGCTAAAGCGGTGGGCAGTGGCATGTAGACGACAGTGTACTCGCAAAATTTGACAAAAATTTGAATGTAGAACTGTTCACATGAGCGGGTATTGTGACTTGTGTGAAGTTTGTCGATGTTTTTGTTCTAGCTTTCGAGTGCAAATTGGGTGCGTTTTAGGCCTACTGCGTGACGGAACCCGGCGCCGGCTCTGACGTGTCAGGCGTGAAAACGAAAGCGGTGAAAAAGGGTGCGTGCTTGTGTTGTCGCCGTTTCGACGAACAAGTGTTCATTGTTGTTGGGAACATACCTCCTAGACCTATGTAACTGGGGGGTTGCCCATCCCCCAGGTCAAATGTTACCCCTCCCCCAGCCCCCTCCCCCAACCCAACCCTCCCCCCCCCCCCTCCAGAATTGTTCGGAAGTTTTCCAACTTGTATACAACTGCAAAAAGTAGTGTATTTTTCGTCTTTTTCAGTGTTTTTTACCCTAAAACAGCTAAATAACGCTAGTTATAGCCTATTTTCACCTATTTTTGACCACGACGAGCCTATTTAGACACTATTTAGCTACACTTTTTTACCCTCTGACACCCCCCTCCCTCTTCAAATCTGCGTGCCCCCCCCCCACGCCCCCCCCCCCAGAATAGTCTCCGACCCTCCACCCCCACTTCAAAAACCCGGTTACATGTATGCTAGAAGTGGAATGCCATACGAATTTCCAGGCTCCGAGTGGGTGCTGAACGGCCAGAAGATGTGGATCACAAACGGCGGCATCGCTAGCTGGTACTTTGTGCTCGCCAGAACTGCAGAGGTGCGTGTGTGCGTGTCTGGTGTGAATTTAATTTCCGAGCGTCTCAGGACCCGAAAACGCCATCGGGCCAGGCGTTCACGGGCTTCATTGTCGACGCGGACAGTCCGGGCGTCACGAAGGGTCGAAAGGTTCTTTTTATCTGATTTTTCGTATTTTCATAAAATCATCAAATTTTAATTTTGCGCCGCCCCACAGGAGTGGAACATGGGCCAGCGCGCCTCGAACACGGCCGGCATCACCTTCGAGGACGTCGTCGTCCCGCACGAGGTGCCCCTTCATTTTTCCAGTGAATTTTGTAAAAAAAACAATTTCGAAACTTCGTCGATTTTTAGAACGTGGTGGGGCAGGAGGGGGAGGGCTTCAAGATCGCGATGAAGACGTTCGACCGGACGCGGCCGCTCGTCGCCGCCCAGGCGACCGGCCTCCTCTGGCGCTGTCTCGACGAGGCCTCCAAGTACTCTCTGGAGCGCAAGACTTTCGGCGTGCCCATTGCCCAGGTGTTTTTTAAGTAATAATCAGGGTGTACGCGTCAGCGTACAACCCTAATATGTGACGACTTCTGAATGCGGGTTTTTGAATTTTCGATCGCCTATAACTTTTGATTGCCTGAACGGATTTCGGCGCGTTATGGCTCAAATAAACCGCCTTCTTCTGGGGCATCGAACGCGCCATAACGCGTTTCCTTGTTTTACTGAATGGGGTCAGTAGTTCCAAAAATGTTTCGCAAACGCGTCTTTTTTTTTTTTCATGTTCTCTGCCACTTTTTTGGAGCGCCGCTCGCGAACGCCAAGAGCGATTGGCCTGAAACTTGGCGTGTAAGCGCGACCCATGATGGCATTTTCAACATGCAAAGCATTTGCCTCTAGGTCCTACCAGTGTTGAGTTATGGCCGATTTTCCCCGTTTTTTTGGACATAGTCGTTTTTTTGGCCAAAATTTTGTGCGCTATAGGCGCCTCAACCGCTCATCGCAGAGATTTGCTATAATGGTGAAAGTTGATCGCCTAGACATGTAGCATTGTACTTTCAACAAATTGGGCGCGACCAGTGTCTATATCGACAATGGCGATTTTTTTTTATAGTTCCGACAAGAGTAAAGCTCCAAAAAATGCCATGTAAACCCCCAATTTTTTTTTATTTTCGTGAACAATACGTCAAGGCGAGTCATCGGTGGTCAATGTTTTTAAAGTTTCATCACTGGATAATGAGATATGAGCTCCTGAACCTTCGAAAAATGATTTTATTTTTAATTTTTTTTTTATAATTTTTTTGTTAAATTAATCGGCATGAAACTTTGCAAACATATGCTGTATACAATCAGAAATTAATCCCCCAAATGGATTCTTCCTAAATGCCCACAATCTTGAGATCCGGAACACTTAGTAATGTTGCGTCTTGGACAACAAATCGAGAGGTCGCGGGTTCGACTCCCGCTGGCGTCTCTGCCATCTCTTAAAAACCAATCAATATTGCGTTACCCCAGTGTCCCTTCCTGCCCCACCCATGTTGTTCCCATGAACCACCCTGCATTTTTTTCAGTTTTTTCGTTTTTCTTTTCAGATGTTAAAATGTTTTTTGGCTGACTTCAAGTGCTTTTGGGATGTGCACTCTCATGTGCAACCTCACAAGGCACACATTCACGCACGCACGCACGCACGCACACACACACACGCACGCACGCACGCACGCACGCACGCACGCACGCACTGACGCACGCACGCACGCACGCACGCACGTCCACCCGCACTCTTGCATGCGCGCACGCACACACCGACGCACGCAAGCACGCCCGCACTCTCGCATGCACGCACTCGCGCACGCACGCACGCACGCACGCACGCACGCACGCACGCACGCACACGCACGCACGCACGCCTGCACTCTCGCACGAACGCACACACGCACGCACGCACGCACGCACGCACGCACGCAAGCACGCACTGACGCACTCTCGCACGCACGAACGCACGCACGCACGCGCGCACGCACGCACGCACGCACGCACGCACGCACGCACTTTCGTACGCATGCACGCACGCGCGCACGCACGCACGCACGCATGCACGCACGCACGCACGCCGTAGTTGACCACCATCTTGGCCGCGCAGAGGGTCGCATAGGACGCGTCCTCAACGAGCATGCTGGTTGTGGTGGCGTCCTCGTGGTCGGGCTTGGGGTAACGAGCGCGTCATGCGCCACTCGCTGGTGTTCAGCCCCTGATTCTGTAACTCGAGGAGTTGCAGCACGTCCTTGGTGTTCGAGACGTTGCCCAGGAAGGAAGGTGTTTGTAAAGAAATTCTACAGTTTTGAACTTGTACACTGTACACATTTAATACGACGTTTCGGCTACAACACCCCCTCCCCCCACAGAATGGTCTCTGGCGTCGCCCCCCCCCACCCACTTCAAAAACCCGGTTACATGTATGCTACTGTGGTAGGGAAACTCACGCCCCCTGTGTGGGTGCACCTTGTTTGCACTCGAAATCCGTGCACGCGTGGGAGCACATTTCGTACATATCAATACGAAAAAACACTGTATTAAGGAAAAATTTGCAGGCAGCTGCAAAAAAAGGGGAATATGTGACTTCCGTAGAGCTGAAGTCCACTTTGAAAAAAGATTGTATAAATAAGAGCATTGCAGTGGAGTCCACTTTGAAAAACGATTGTATAACAGCATTGCAGTTGATGTGGAGTCCATTTTGAAAAACGATTGTATAAGAGCATGCAATGGTATGAACAATCAATTTGCTTGTCACATATTCGGCGTTTTTAGCGTGAGCTGTTTTGGCATATTTGATTTCGGACAACAGTCATTCTAGTGACATCACTGTTGCCCAGCTAAAAGTGACACACACCACTGCCCTACGCACATTGCAGATAGAACTAAAAACCATAAGCGCAACTGGACTCTTGGTGTGGTGTGGTATGTATTTCGATGCTGCTGATTACGGATTCTCAAAGGACAGGTAAATGATAAGTTTCAAAACGGTAATGTAGATTGTGTTTGTAGAACAGCTCCTTAAATTATACCTGAAGTGCCTGTTGTGCATATTCTCCATCCATTAACACAACAAATTTCTGTTACTGTGCTTCAAAGAATCAGTTATCCCAATTCCAGACTGCACGTATGTTTGCAGAATAGAACAATTTGTAGGTATCGTAATTCGAACTGTGGTAGAATCAAAATATTCTATTCATTGGATCATCATTTCCAACTTACAAAATATTTGAGTGTCTATGTACGTACGTGCGTGTGTGCGTGTGGGTGTGTGTGGCGTAGGTAGATATGCGCTTTTCCTAGTATGCTAAGTGCCACTGTATTCTGTCATCATGTAGCGAGCGCTAAAAACGCCGAATATGTGACAAGCAAATTGATTGTTCATACCATTGCATGCTCTTATACAATCGTTTTTCAAAATGGACTCCACATCAACTGCAATGCTGTTATACAATCGTTTTTCAAAGTGGACTCCACTGCAATGCTCTTATTTATACAATCTTTTTTCAAAGTGGACTTCAGCTCTACGGAAGTCACATATTCCCCTTTTTTGCAGCTGCCTGCAAATTTTTCCTTAATTTAGTATTTCATCGAATATAGTACAAAGAGCGGCGCTTCCAGCACCAGATGGTGTCGTCGATGCTGGCCGAGATGGCGATGTCGCTCGAGCTGTCGCGACTCGTCGTCCAAAAGTCGGCCTGGGAATTGGACCGAGGCATCCTGCACGCCTACACGCCCTCCGTAGCCAAGGCCTTCGCCGCCGACATGGCCAACAAGGCCGCTGCCGACGCCGTACAGGTGCGTCCACCCACCGGCACGCACGCACCGACGTGAAGGTGCCGTCACGCAAAGCACGCACGCAAAAGCACGTGCTCGCGCGCGCACTGGCGCGCACGCACACACCGGCACCGTGCCGGTGGCACGCCGGCACGCGCCCCCATGCCGACGCGTCTGCAGATTTTCGGCGGCAACGGCTACAACTCGGAGTACCCAGTGGAGAAGCTGATGCGCGACGCCAAGATCTTCCAGATCTACGAGGGCACCTCGCAGATTCAGCGGGTGATTATCGCCAGAAAACTCCTGGCGCAAGTCGGCCAAACCGGCGGCGTCTGATGCATGAGCCCGTCTCGCTTAGATTCTTTGTCTAACGATATGATAACCAGTTTTGTCTGTTGATTCGTTAACTCTCGTTGTCTGTTGTGCCCATGGCCTTCGTCTTAGAGGACAAATGCAGAGAAACTTTCATTGTACATACAGCACCTTGCAAAGTTATGACGAAACGAAATGCCGCACGTTGAGTGCACAATCCTGTGTCTGGCATTACGTGTGTGTGTGTGTGCGTGTGTGTGTGCGTGCGTGCGTGCGCGTGCGTGTGTGTGTGTGTGTGTGTGTGTGGGCCGATTGGGGTGTGTAAATAGCTAGCACACGCAATTTATCGACACTTGCATCCCACCTAAGCAACGCTTCTAAGATGAGGAAATCGTCGAACGAACGCTGGAACGTCAAATTGTTTACGCCAGCCATCAATCTTTGCTCTCACATCACACTTTCAATCGTGCGTCAAGCAGTACGCCTGTAACCCTATCTTTTTTACCCTCTTTCGTGTAGCCTCGGTAAACAGCAGTGACACGGAGCGGCGGTTCCCCTTCAAGTGTTGCAAGTGAAACGCGCTCGGCTGCGCCAGGCACGGCCCGCGCAGCCGCCATCCGTCCCAGAAGTCGTCGCTAGCCGCCTGTCGCCGCCCGTCTGACGTGGCCGCGTCCACGTTCCCTTTGATGGACGTAGTCGGCAGCCATTGCCGCTCCTTTTCTCGCCTCAGCACCTCGTATCTTGGAGGCCATAGACCCTTTTTGCGCTGGGGAGTGGAGGTGACGCGGAGAGGAGGCCTGTGCGCCGGCCAGACGCCCTCGACGAGCGGCACCTCCAGGTCGACGTACGGGTCGTTGTCGTCAACGTCGCCGTGGTGCGAGCGCTTGACGCGGCCGACGTGGAGACTGCGCAGTCCCTCCGCAGCCTCCACCAACGCCTCGTAGTCGAGCGGGCCCTGCTCGTAGTCGCCTTGGAGCAACCATTCGTGGACGGCGACGTGCGTCAGCCCGGGACAGGCTTGCGCGAGGCAGACGAGGAATCGATCCTCGACGTCCCACTCGGCAAGCTGATCCTTTAGACGGCCGATGCAGACTCGTTGGAGACGCGGCAGTTCGAGGACGAGAGCGTCGTCGGAGTGTGTCGCTTCGGCGACGAAGAGTCTCTCGAGGCGGCCCAGCAGCTCCGGCGGCAGCATGCCGCCGCCGAGGACGTAGACGCCGCAACTGCTCACGAGATGCAGCTCCCTGACGACCGACGACGCGGACAGCGCCTCGAGAATTGGATCAGAAACGGATACAGCGCAAGAGACCAGCGTTGGCACGTCTGGAAGCCGCCTCGTCAGCGGCATCAGCCACTTAGAGTCGTAGTCGTGAGCGACCAGCGCTACGTGTCTTAGGTTTGTCCTAAACAGCATGTGTGCAGGTCGGGCGGGAGGGGGAGCAGGCACACATCCGTACCAACTGCAAAGGCGCGCCGCCAGCTCATGGATGATCCATCCCTGGAACGACATAAAGTCTACAACGCTGCGTTCGTCGAAGATACGGAATGAAAGCGACTCGAGCGGGCACGCTGGTGAGGAGTCGAGTTGATGGAGAATCGCCCCAAGCTGGGCGCTGGTACGATCGTGGTCGGCAACGACGGGCCGCCGTCTGATGCGGCCGGCCGCAGCGGAGACGACGCCTCTAGCCGACGTCAGCAGCGCTATCCAGTTGTGCCTTCCACGGCCCCATTCCGAGTAGGGCCACATGCCCATTAATAACCGTCCGCGGTCGTGGACGAGCAGCTCGAGCGAGACGAACTCGTGCCAGGCTGCGGGACGGCTGCCGGCGGTGCCGAGCGCCGCGCTCCAGTGGCACGAGACGAGACGGCAGCGGGCGACGTCGGCGGCCGACAGCGACGCCGCGACTTCCAGCAGAACGTCACGGGGAACGGGCTCGTCGACCGTCGTTCGTCGACTCGTACGGTGGAAGCAGCTCCGTAATATTTTCATGGTGCCAACTTCCAAGTGTCGACTGCACTGAGCCGACAGCCTCACTGCGCCTTTACAGCTGTGTCTGCAGAACGATAAGAGCGTTGCCGTTGACTGCCCAATGGGAAGTTGTGGAGCGTGCCTTAGGTTGGGGTCGTACTGGGCGAGTAGTCTTGAGCGAGGGCGGCGACTGGATCAAAGGCGCCGTCGGCCACCAGCAGAGACAGACCGGTCGCCGGTTGCGGAGGCTGCGTTTGCTGAGAGTGGACGAGGAGGAGAGAGAGAGAGAGAAGGCGGGGGGGGGGGGAGAGAGAAGAGGAGATGTAACCCTTTACTGTTGGAGACTATATGTGTAGTCGACGGGTGGCTGGCGTCCATGGGGAGAGGAAGGAGAATGGAAAGGGGAACGGCTGAGGACGTGGGCCACTGATCCCACCCGCCTCAGTCCCCCCATAGAGCTCGTCGCCTCAGGCGGCTGTGTGAACCTTATTCCTTTCCAATCGACATGGTCTCAGCCCATCCCCCCCCCCCCCCATCATCACTGCCGCGCCTTCCGCAGTCCGCGGTACAGGTCTTCAGGGCATGGTCTGAGCCACAGAACTTGTGGAGTGCACATGTACACCAAGGGAGCCGGAAAGGACTGCAACGCTACAGCACCACCGTCACACAAGCGCGCACGCACTACACAACGCACGCCAAGGAGTAAATTTATACCACAAAAATAAATGTACCTAAATGATAAATGCTGATATATGCAGGATACGAAGTGGGATTGCCCGCAGCGTATAGCGGAGAAGTCACGAGAGTGGACTACCGAGGTCGAATGGCAATTTATGATGCAACCTCGCATTTTCTTTCGCATTTTCGCGTTTTGTACTTTGTAACGCAACATCAATAAAATTCCGTACTCAAATTTCATATCGCCTCCTTTCAAGTCTGTCGGGCTGAGTGGAGTGTAATGGGACACACGGTACACCCAATTTGCCGCTACTTCCATCTCTCTCACCGAAACAACGCTTCGAAGAGGAAACATCATTGAATGAATGCTGAAACGTCAGATTCAGTTCGTTTGCATCAGCCATCACTCTTTGCTACCAGGCTTTGACTTGCACTTGCCCTTTGCAAGTTTAGCTTGATCTTTCTTTTGCGTTGCTTTGTCTTTGTGAACCAGCAATGAAATGGAGGAGCGATGGCCATTGAGAAGCTGCCCCTGTTGCTCCAGGCACCTTCCACGGAGTTGCCATCCGTCCCAGAAGTCGTCGCTAGCCTCCTGTCGCCGCTCCTCAGAGGTGGCGGCTTCCACGTTCCCTTTGATGGACGTAGTGGGCAGTCATTGCCACTCCATTTCCCGCCTCAAATTCGGCTCCTCGGGTCTTCGAAGGCGTCTACCCTCTTCGCGTTGGGGAGTAGAGGTGACCCGGATAGGAGGCCGGTGCGCCGGCCAGACGCCCTCCACGAGCGGCACCTTCGAGTAGATGTCGTCATTGTCGTCTGCGTCTTTCGGATCGCAGTAGCGCGAGCGCTTGACGCGGCCGACGTGCAGGAAGCGCAGTCCCTCCGCGGCGTCCACGAGGGCCGCGTAGTCGACCGCTTTCTGGTGGTGTTCGCCAGAGAGCCACCATTCGTCCGTGGCGACGTGCGTCAGCTGGGGAGAGGCGCGCGCGAGGCTGACGAGGAATCGATCGTGGCCGTTCCACGGACCAATGTAATCCTCCAGACGCCAGATCCAGAGCCGTTGGAGACGCGGTAGCCAGGCGGCGGGGGAGTGCATTCTTGGCGGAGTGCACCGCTCCGGTGACCGAGAGTCTCTCGAGGCGGCTCAGCAGCTCCTGCGGCAAGGCGCCGCCGGGGACGTCGACGCGGCGACCGCTCACGAGATGCAGCTCCCTGACGACCGACGACGCGGGCAGAACAGGACCAAAAGCGGGCACAAAGGAAGAGACCAGCGTTGGCACGTCTGGAAGCCGTGTCGTCAGCGGCGTCAGACACTCTGAGTCGTTGATGTGAGCGAGAGCGAGCAGCGCCACACGTCTTAGGTTCGTCCTAAACTCAAGTATGTATGCAGTTCGGCAACCGGCCCGCTCGACCAAACACATTCGTACCAAGCGCAAGTCGTTCCGCCAGCTCGTCGATGAGCCACGTCCAGAACCCCAGAAAGTCTTGAGAATGGGCACGGTCATAGACGCGAAAAGAAAACGTCTCGAGCGGGCACGCTGGCGAGGAGTCGAGTTGGCGCAGAATCGCGCCCAGCCAGCGGGCCTTGCAGATGTAAAAGCCGTTGTCCACGCGCCCCGGCCGGATGCGGAGACAACGCCTCGCACCGAAGTCAGCAGCGCGATCCAGCCGTACCTTCCACGGCCCCAGTGCGTGCAGGGCCAGGGATCTGGCTCTTCTGGGCGTCGACGGTCGTGTATGAGCAGCTCGAGCGAGACGAACTCGAGCCAGGCTGCGGGACGGCTGCCGACGGGGCCGAGCGCAGCGCGCGCTCCAGTGGCAGGAGACGAGCCGGCAGCGGGCGACGTCGGCGGCAGGCAGCGACGCCGCGACTTCCAGCAGCACGTCACGGGGAAGGGGCCGCGGCGACGACGCGTCGACCATCACTCGTCCGCTTGTAGGATTGAAAAGTGCTCCACAATTCGACTGCACGGCACTGAAGAAGCAAGTCTCACTGCACCTTCACTGCGGTTTCTGAATGGGAGATGGACGCCCGATAAGGGCGTTGACAGCAGGACGCCATCAATTGGGGGGGGGAGGTAGCGGTCGCCGTCTGAGGCGACTGGCCAGACCGGTCGCCGTCTGAGGCAAACTTGTGCTGGCTGGACTTGAATGGGAGGGGGAAGTAGATGGCACGCTTGAGTGTTGGAGACTACATCGTTGGCTTATGGCTCGTGTCTATGGGAAGGTTGTTGCGCGGTTGAAAACCGCCATTGAAGGAGAGGTGCGTGGGTCAGCTGGGAGTAGGTGCGCCAGCGCCACCACTTGACCGATGTTGTCGACGTCGGTTAAACTGGTTCAGAAACATTCAGAACGACTGCGTCAGCAGCGTGAGACTGCCCGATTGCAACAGCATGCATACATACAAACAACACCGTTGAGTCTCTGATTGCGTACACACCTCCTTTCCTAAAACTGGCTCGCAATCAGCGGTGTCACCAACGTGCAGAAGGCAACGATGCCAGCGATCACAGCGATGAGTATGGCTACGTTCACGTTCAAGATCAAACTAGTCGTTGCGTCCTGCGTCAGGTCGCGCGTCTCTTCCAGATGGTGCTGAATAAAGAGTTTTTTTAATTGGCGGTCACTTTAATTGAACACTAGGACCACAAACAAACCATAAACTGCAGCTCATTCACTTCGTCACCCGCGGCCGGAGCGCAACCGCACAGGAAGTGGAGAAGCTTCGACAGATTCTCTGAACAGCCGCCAGTTGACGAGTCGTCGACTAGTGGCGCTAAACGATTCCTGCAGTTAGAATTTCGCAATGAAATTGTCGTCAAACACCTGTTGGAGTCGTCTCTTCTTGTTGCCGTTCCGATAAAGAAGTCGAGCCGTATGACCCTTTAGATTTGTCGGCGGGAAGTCCTGCGGGCTCCAGCTCCGCGAAGTGATCATCGGGTCTGGGTGACTGATCGAAACGCGTCCAATAAGTCGTTCTGATCAGCTGCAGCAAACGCGAGGCCATTTGCAAAGCCTCCTAGGTGCTTTGGAGGATCATGTGTATCTGTTTGCCGTTTACCATGGCTTCGTCGTCCTTCTTGGTAAGCGCGCTGATCAGCAGGGTGGTGGTCGAAGTGAGGACAAATGAAAGTATGGCGAAGTACGAGTAGTGCAGCTGCACGAGAAGAATGCCAGAGTTGGGCAGGAGACACTCGGCGCCGAAACGCGTCACACCGAGCAAGGTGCCGACCACGAGGCCCCAAAATGCGCCCTGAAGATACTTGCGTGCGTGCGTGCGTGTGTGTGTGCGTGCGTTCATTGCGACCGCTTCATTGGTTCGCTTCCACAAGATGGCCAGCAAGAAGACGGCCGCGATTTGCGGCCCGAAGTCGGACATGACGTTCTGCATGTAGACGAGCAGCTGGGAGCCCAGCGACGTCTGCACCACGGGCACCCACAGCAACGACAGGCACACCATCACCACGACCCAGAGTCTAAACGAAAACGCACACAAAGTGGTTGAGTGTACGTACGGTAAATAGAACACGTGGAGTGGTGTGCATGGGAAACACCAAGAAAAAAAGCCTCGCTACCAGTGCTGTGCACATCTCAGCAATGACGTTCCTGTTCCTCTTCCCAAAAACAAAATTTGCAACTTAGCACTTTTAACACCACAGCAACAATTTTAATCAGCAAAACGAACTGCTCGAACTAGCCGCATGAAAAACATGCGCACGAAAGAGGTGCGCACTTCTATATGCACCTGCCGACAATGAGAATCTCTCTGGGGGTGGCTCGTTCGCGTAGTCTGCGCCAGATGTCGATGCTGAAGATGGTGGAGGAGCTGTTGAAGACGGAGCTCAGCTCAGAGACCAACGCCGCTAGCATCACCGCTAGCATCGCTCCCCGGGCGCCGAAAAAAATTTGGAGGATTTTGCACGTCTAGAAATTTTGCAAAATCTTTTTACTGACCCACTGGGAACAGTTCGGCCACCAAGGTCGGATACGCCAGATTGCTGCAGCTGTCAGCGTTTCCGCAGATCTCGAGACACCGCTTTGGATCCGTACAGCCGACAGTATCTGAGAATTGTGGAGATGCCTCACGCCACTGCCAGTCACGAAAAGGAGTGTAGCGGACCAGGGAACAAGGCTCGAGCTGCCATTCCTGGAATGACCATAATGAACAGCGGCAGTATTTTCAAATAGCCGCCGAATATGGTGGCGCCTTGGCCGTGGGACAAGTTCTTTGCCGACAGCGCTCGCTGCACCATCATCTGAAATGGTCGCGTCGCGCCGATCGATTGCGTCTACGCTGACAAAGTGCACTCAGGCTTCGCTCCCCAGCGCCTGCGAACGCAATGAACCCGTCTGCGCCATGTTGCGCAACGATTTTTCTATATAAAATCGGTGGTTGCTCCTTTAAGCAACTGCAGGACCTAAACGTCCAGATAAAGAACTGCTTTGGCGCTGTGGTATGAGCTCACGCTGCTACTGCCTGCGCACTTCTTTGAAAGGGAATATTTCGGTATTCCCAATTCCCAATTCCCAGTGTTCGAACCATGTTTTGTTGTTCGCATACGAACCTGGTCCGTAGTCCAGTACCAGATGGAATTGAGGCTTTGGCCTATGAGCATGCCGGGCCAAGGGAAGTCGTGGTCGTCGGCTGCGCGCAGCATGCGAAACGCGTTCGACTCGACGGCGCCGCTGTGGTTGCCGACGCCGTCTGTCGACGGAAATCCGGCCATGAGACCCGAAAACCAGCCGACCCGGCCGAGTGCTGGAACAGCGGATTGCGCGCTCGACACTCTAGCGCGGTCAACGACGACGCTCTCTCTCACCCATGGCGGCGAGCACGGTGCCGCCGACGAACATAATCGCCGTCTGCACCACCTCCGTGTACATGACGGCCACCAGTCCACCTGAAAACTTGTCTCCAACAGCAGCTGAACGCGACGGTTGCCTGGTGCGGTGCACACAGTTCCAACCAGTGATTGTGCAGAAGCCCGTGATGGTGAGAACCAGGATGACCGCCGTCCAAATGTTCCATCCCAAGACGGTGTTGACGAAAATGCCGGCCGCGTAGAAGTTGACCTGCAGGGAAAGACGTGTCTTGGTCGTCGTCTACGCACGCTAGCTCGTCCTTACCGAGATCTTGATGAGGACGTAGAGCGCGAGCGAGATCGCCCCCAGCGTCACCTGGATTCTCCGGCCGCCGAAGCGTCTGCTCATGAACTCTGGAAGCGTGTGGCAACCCGACGCCAGGTAGACGGGCAGAAAGACCCAGCCCAGCAGCTGCAAGGTTCCGTAAAAGTCGATAGGAACCAGTCCCAACGCACACCGCAAGGGGTGTTCTGTGCGTTGCTGTTAAGGCACCTGCAAGAGCACTGATCCGTTCAACTCCAAGTACGCAATGCCGATGCCCGTCGCCGCTCCCGAGCCGGCCAGACCGACGAAGTGGTCGCAGCCGATATTGCTCGCGAACAAGGAGGCCCCGATCTGCAACCCAAACGCAAAAAATAACACAATTTTTTTTAAATTAAACGATTACACACGGGCAGCCAGGTCATGTAGCGGCCGGCCAAAAAGTAGCCGCTGATGGTCGTCCGGTTCGTCTTGAACAGCGACTACAATTCGAAATGAAATTTGGAAAGATTCGATGTCGAGTTTACGTCGATAAAACAAAAAAACACGTCTCGCACATAGAAGGCGACGGACAAGACGACGGCCACGTAAGCCAGAACGGCCGCGACGTCGAGAAAGTTGGATTCGGCCATTGAATCCCAATCACTTGATAACAATTCCGTGTAATTGTAAGTTTTTAATTATCCTTCAAAACTCGAAGACATTCACTGGTTTGTGGGAAAACTGGGGCGATGTGCATAGAAGCCAAACTGTTGTGTACCCGACTAGACGACGCACTGCGCGAAATGAGCAGCGTGGGGAGTAGGGACGAATGCGCCAGCGTCAGTGGCATCGCAGCTGGCGCCACGCAGCGAGAATGGGTTGCTTCCGAACGCACGCACACTAACTACGCCACAGACTGCGGAGAAACACATCGCGCGATACATGTGCGCGGAATCTATTGTGTTGTGAGCGTACGTCTGCGCGTGCGACTGCGAGTGAATCTGGATTCAGCCGAGCTTGTTCGTGTGTGAGCGAGCGAGCGAGCGAGTCCCTGTGAGAACAGCACGATTGATCAGACGGCGGATCTAAACGACTCGTACAACAAGGTATGACTTACCCTGCATTACAGTCCATCAGCATGACTTCCCGACATCCGCAGTGAGTGAACCTCTATCGCAGTTATGACATGCATCTGTCTGCAATTGTCTTTCAGTTTCAGCAAGTCTTTGTATCTATTCCTCCCAGGGGGTTGTTGCCTCGGTCTCGAGCAGCTCCAGCTCTCTAAAGAGGTGGCCGGCATTGCGGACCATCGCCTCCTTGGCCGAGTCTGCGTTTTGGGCCGGTGCCAGGGCCGCCTCCGACTCCACCATCATCGGCGCGCCGGGAGCGATGAACATGACGCCGTGTTTGAAGACTCGCCTATGCGTGAATGTCAATTTTTGCGTCTTTATGCAGCCTATTGCAGCCTTTTTGCGTCTTTATGTTGAGGTTAGATGAGAATAGTGCACAAGACAGGATACACTAAGGAACGCGGAGACGACTCTTTGGAGACTCACCTGTACGACTCCTTGACCTGTTCCAAGGTAAAGGGAGTCGGATCTCCCAGCCGCTGGCACTCTTTACCCAGACACTCGTAGTAGTACTCGAGCAGGGCGGTCGTGTGTCTGCGCCTCGTGGCGGCGTCTGCCGAGCTGCAGAGGAAACGCGCCAGGTCCTCGGCCACGCTGCCAGGGTGGGTCATCTGGGCATTGTAAACAGTTGTAGTCATATCGTTCAGTGGCGTATACACGGGGGGAAGGGGGAATTCCCCCTCCCGAAATCGGAAATCTAGGGGGGAAATGGGTTAATCGTTGAAAATGGACTGGTGAGAATGTCTGATTAGGTGTTCAAACCACATCAAAACATCCAAAAAGTTCAAAAGGGCCCTTCTGCAAAATCCCTCCCCCTCCGCAATTTTTTTTCTGGATCCGCCAGTGATGTCGTTTAATTAACGTGCGTGTGCGCGTGCGTGCCTTTGTGGTGCGTCCGTGCGAATAGCCCCTTGTTTCTGTGTGTTCAGTCAGCCGTCCATGCGCCGTTGCGATTGCGTGTACCTGCCAGTCCAATAGCGCCACGAGTCGCTCCTGACCCGCCTTGTCTTTCTGCAGAATCAAATTGCTGATTCGACAGTCGCCGTGCACGAGCACGGCGGGCATACCCAGCTCCTCGTGCGCCTGCAAGCCGACGCACACGCGTACACGCACGCACACACTCCCAACACTCACATTCGCGTACTCATCCAGCGGCTGTAGCTGTCTCGGATTCTCCTCGTATTTGTCGACCAAATGAGGGGGTATGTGCTGCGGGTGCCTGCGCAGAGCTGCGAACATCGCCGCTTCGATCGCATGGCTCTCTTCGTTCGGCTCTTTTGCGTAGAGCAAAGCAATGGTCGTCTTGAGGTTGGGATTATCCAGCCAGGAACGGTCGTGAAGCGTCAGCGCGTGCAATGCCGCCAGCGTGGCGACGACCTAAAGCGCTACGTATACCTTACGTGCGTGCGTGCGTGCGTGCGTGCGTGCGTGCGTGCGTGCGTGCGTGCGTGCGTGCGTGCGTGCGTGCGTGCGTGCGTGCGTGCGTGCGTGCGTGCGTGCGTGCGTGCGTGCGTGCGTGCGTGCGTGCGAACTATACTTCTTTGAGCAGCGGCAATTCCGCAACGTCCCAAAAGTTCTTGACGTATCCACGGTCGGAGAAGTCCTCCATGACCATGAGCCCGGTCTGATTCTTCTCAGGTTGCGCCTCCTCGATGTAATAGACGTGCGGAGTCCTCAGATGGCGCTCTTGACCGGCCGTGAAGCGATAGAATGCGCACTCGCTGTTGTGAAGTCCACTCACTGTTGTAACAGAAGGCGCATTCACTGTTGAGAACTAAAAAGGGTTGAAACAAAAAAAATACAACGGAAGGAAATGCTGGACGGTACCACGATGTACATGCACCGCATTACGGTGGACGGACTGTGTCAATTAATCAATCAATCAATCAATCAATCGGTCCATCAACGATAACTTTTGGCCGATTGATGTTGATTTCATGGTGAAGTGCATGCATGCTCATGCATGCATACCTATACATGCTCTGCATTGTACCTACGCACTTTCTCAGCGGGGCGACGTGGCTCCCCGTTGTCTTTCAAAGACTGCCTGTCTTCGACAAACTCGGCAAAATTCTTGATGGAGGGAACTTTGAGGACGACGCTATCGGGGAGGCTCCTTTCCTCCTCCGCTGCTGCTGTCTGCCGCGACGGCGCCGACCACTCCAGCCGAACGCGCACGATCCTGAATCCGAGCGTTGAGATCTCAAAGTTCGATTGAATGTTAAAATCTGAAGATTTATGCGCTTTTTTGGGCAACCTGGACAGAAATCCTTGCATAACTCCTATGCGCTCGGCCGAAGCGTTCGAGAAAGTCGAGTCGGTTTGGCAGGCGTCTTGAAGAATTGTCTCCAACCTCGCAAACGTCATCGTCGTCTCGACAATCACGCCGTTCCTGTTGAACTTCTCACGTTCTGCACGCTTGCCAGGCACAGACATCGTACGGATCGGTTTTTGTCTCTCCTCTCCCTTAATGGAGAAGGTATTAGGTATGCAGGTTACGTACGTAAAAAGTATAAAAAGGTACCTTTATGCGGACAAACATGACAGGTTGTTGTGCAATGTGTCGTGCATAGGTACAGTACGCCCCCTCGCGGCGCGTAGGCAAGCGGCAAGCTCGTGGAGCGGACAGGACAGTAGATTGGGCAGATTAGCACGAAATGTCTTTTAACGTACTTGTTTTAAACATTCTTTGTCCAAAAACTGAATCAGCTTGCCCAGTTGCAAAATCCAAAAAAAAAATATGTAGGTAGTGGTCGTTGTGAAATATCAGCTCAACACAAACGGCCCTGCGACACACTTTTTCTATGAGACAGCTAAGACTTTTCTATTGTAGATCTGAAGTCAAATCTACACTGCAAAAAAAAGGCAATCAAAAATTTCGGTTTTGTAAAGAGACGAGAACCATTCATGCACAACATAAAACATTAATTAAACGGGTGAATTTATTTTGCGATTTTCTACCATGTATACGCATTTTTATTAAGGAAAAATTTGCAGGTGGCTGCAAAAAAAAGGTGAATATGTGACGCTATTTTGTTAAAGTCCAGTTTGAAAAAGAGGGGTATTAATCAAGGCACGCTTCAAGCCACTTACGCTTTGCAGCTGGTCAACTTCAGTTTGAACAAACCGTGTATAAAAACTGAACCAAACTAAGCAACACGTCACATATTTGGCATTTTTTTGTGTTTGGGTGCATACGAAGGTGCAGTGGCAATTATTAGGACCTACACACACTGCATATGCCGCATTACAGAATGCACACTTGGTTGTGAGACAGACAGGAAGAACCCCATGATCTTGCACATGGAACACGATGCACGCGCAGGCTCGCACGCACGCACGCACCCACGCACGCACGCAAGCAAGCACACGCACGCACGCACGCACGCACGCACGCACGCTCGCACGCACGCACACACGCACGCACGCACGCACGCACGCACGCACGCACGCACGCACGCACGCACGCACGCACGCACGCACGCACGCACGCACGCACGCACGCACGCACTCACGCACAAGATGTAAAATGGTGCATTGCACTATGCAAACGTTGTAGGTCATCATTGGATGAAATGCCAAAAAGGGGAATGACAAATGGAGCCAGTACAGTATGTATGCATTGCCTACACATCACTAACTGCAGTGGCAACCTACATGTTAGCAGGGTGCCGATTATTTATCCAGGAAGTTTGGCTGTGCCAGGTCCATGGTAATGGCCAATGGCAATGCATTGTCAGAGAGAGATGAGATGTGAAAGGGTTGCCGTTGCGTTTTGGCTGAATGAGGGTGGCTCGCACAAAAAAATGCCGAATATCTGACGTGTTGCTTAGTTTGGTTCAGTTTTTATACACGGTTTGTTCAAACTGAAGTTGATCAGCTGCAAAGCGTAAGTGGCTTGAGGCGTGCCTTGATTAATACCCCTCTTTTTCAAACTGGACTTTAACAAAATAGCGTCACATATTCACCTTTTTTTTGCAGCCACCTGCAAATTTTTCCTTAATACAGTGTTTTTTCGTAAGACAAGCATTGATATGCAGAACCTATGCAGGCGCGCACGCACGCACGCTCGCACGCATATATGCACACTAGGGATGAGCATGGGCCTGAAGATCTCGGCCCAGCCCGGCCCACCAGATAGTCCGGCCCATCCCGGCCCAGCCCACGCGTCAAAAACCAGGCCCAGGCCCGGCCCGGCCCATCCAACTGCTCAAATTCCAGGCCCGGCCCGGCCCGGCCCATCCCAAGAAATAAGTACAGTGGTGCACTAAAATAAGTTGTACATGTACGTACGCCAGTTCGCGTTTTTTTACTACACATACACAGAGAATGGCGCTTCTGGCTTTACAGCTTCCAACCATTTTTTGGCCTCAAGATTGACCGTGTTTGTCAATTGAAGTTGGCCGCTCACAAAGGGTTTGTTGAGAAAAAAAAGGCGCTGCCCATGTCTGATGTATTATCTATCGTCGCCAAGCCAGTGATGTAGAGGCGGCGCCTGGAGGGCGCCGAGCTGGCAGTCGTCACGAGCGCCTTGCTCGCGATGGACGTGAGGCTGGGCTAGCGCCAGATGCTCATGCCTTTTAGTACTACGTCGTCGTCGTCGCTTCACGTCTGTTGTCTGCTCGTCTGTGCCTCACGGTCTAAGGGCCGTGACGACAACGAAAACGGCAACGGCGACGACGACGCCAACGTCGCGACCAACGCGCTAGATTAACAGTGAGACGACGCCGTCACGACGAACTTTTAGGCGCACTCGCGTCCTTAATGCCTCCTTTCTGCTGAATAGTCGCCGTTACTTACAATATGCATAACATACAATGTAGATTCCTATGTTTCAGCCAGGAACGTCCGGCCCGGCCCGGCCCGGCCCACACCCCCAAACCGCAGGCCCGGCCCGGCCCGGCCCACAGGATGGGCCTGGGATTCCGGCCCAGCCCGGTCCACGGGCCGGGCCGGGCCGGTCCGGGCCGTGCCGGCCCAGCCCATGCTCATCCCTAATGCACACACGTGTGCGCGCCCGCACGTACGCACGCTCGCACGCACGCACCCACGCACGCACGCACGCTCGCACGCACGCACAGACAGACATACAGCAGCAGACCAGAACGCACACATGCCCCAGCGTACCAAAAAAAGCAAATGTAGCGTGTCTGGTGGAATCCCTCAATCGCAGTAGGAGACACGCATCGTATAGAAACGCGCCAAATTCGGTTCAGATAATCAAAAGATATAGGCGATCAAAAAATCCAAAATCCGCTCTGATACGGTGTACACCCGGACAAAGAAGTCTGCCGCGCGTTACTTGCAACCGGTCTGACAGACATGCGCGCACGATGGCGCGATCGAAGCGTGTGAGCGTGTGTGTGCGTGCGTGCGCGTGCAGTTTTGCTATAGTGCTGCGCCATAGGGGGTACATTATGTGCGTGCGTGCGTGCGTGCCTGCACTTGCAGTTGTGCTATATCGCTGCATTTTAGCATAGTGATGTAAAGTATGAAAATGATCGCCATGACTAGGCGGTCAACTTTCGTGTTTTAACCGAAATTATCCGACCTACCCACATCGAGTTGTTGGTGAAGCAGCCCATTTGAAGGTGTGCGTGCGTGCGTGCACATCTGCAGTGCCATGTTGGTTCGTCGGAGCATAGGGATGTAAAATATCAAAATGATGTACGCGTGCAGGCGGTCAACTTTTGTGTTTTAGCCGAAGTGATCCGACGTACCCACATCGAGATATAGCGATTTTCCCGGAATTGAAAATATTTTGGTGCGTTGGAGCGCGTTGGCACTAAGGAATGAAATGTTCCACACCAATTGGTGATCAACTTTATTATTGACCTCAAAGCGATCCGAGCTAACCACACCGAAATATCGCCATTTTATGTCATTGGTATAATGGGGAGATGTATTTTGGTGCGTCCAATGCGGTCCAATTGTTGAAACTTTTCTAAGTTAGGTCCTGGCCATCAACTTTCCCCTTTATAGCGAAGCTCTGCGACGAACGGTCGGAGCGCCTATAGGGCACAAACTTTTCGGGTCCTTCAAAAAAGCATAAAATCGGCAATATCTCTGGATATACAAAGTCTAGACAAGAATCTTTTGGCACCACAAATTGTTGCCATGGGTCGCCCATACGCGCAAAGTTTAATCCCGATTGCTTTTGGCGTTCGCGAGCAGTGCTCCAAAAACTGGGAGGAGAACACGAAAAAAAAAAAGCCGCAAAATTGGAACATTTTTGGAACTATTGACCCCTTACAGTCAAGCAAGGAAACGCGTTATGGCGCGTTCGATGCCCCAGAAGAAGGCGGCTCATTTGCGCCATAACGCGTCGAAATCCGTTCAGGCAATCAAAAGTTATGGGCGATCGAAAATTCAAAAACCCGCATTGAGAAGTGATCACATATTAGGGTTGTACGCTGACGCGTACACCCTGATGCGGAAAAGTAGGTTCGCTAGGCACGTTTCTTTTCCCACGGCCCAGCCCTTTCCCCCCTAGATTTTCGATTTCGGGAGGGGAATTCCCCCTTTCCCTCCACCCTGGATCCGCCACTGTGTTTGCGCGCTTTGGGAGTAATTGTCGAAGCGTGGAAGCATCATGCAGTCGACGTTATAAAATTACCAAAACCGCACAAACTACACAACTGCGCGTTACGCCCACAATGCACCAGCATAGTGAATGAGGCCCTTGTTCACCGCTTTGTAGATCTGCAGTCAAATCTACACCGCAAAAAATGCTACACATCAAAATTTCAGCGACATCGCAAAGAATTCGGAACCATTGACGTACACCATGAAACATTAAACGAGTGGGTGAACTAAGCGTAGCTGTGCGTTTTTCAAAAAATATGATAGAGCTGGGGCGGTTGCCATGGGATGCATCGTCCAGTGTGTGTCGCGTTGTTCTGCGCGCGAGCGCTGTCTTGTGCTCAGGGATGTACCCAGAAGGAGGGGGGGGGGGGGGAGGCTCCGAAATCCTCCAGAATTTGGTAACTTGGTTCGTCTGTTACATACAATGTGCCAATCTGTCAACGAATCTGTCAATCATTAAAAGCAAAAAATGATTACAACGACTCTAAAAGCCAACATTTTCGCCTGCGGCGCATCGATTAGCACAAAGAACTGAGGCAAAGCGCTAATTTTTAAAACAGTTACAAAAGTTTGGGCGTGCGGCGCATGGGTTGCGCATAAATCCTAGCAAATTTGTTCATTCAAGTGAATTTTTACCGAACGATCAAAAGACTGTTTCGCTGTCAAAATAGCCTTTTTTCGGTGATTTTGATCACTTTTGCCACATTTAATGGTTGATTTACCGTTAATAGTTGCTGAAACGTACTAGTATTGGTTAGTAGTAGTGTGTATGCACGATGTAAATGTACCTACCACTATATTTTTGCCCATAAAAGGCACATGGCACAACATACCCCTTACCCCCGGGGGCACTATTGGAGGGGGGGGGGGCTCTATTATTTCAACCTTGCCATTCCCGGGGGCACTATTGGAGGGGGGCACTATTGGAGGGGGGGGGCTGTATTGGAGGATTTACGGTAGTACTTGTGCTAACTAATAAAACGGATCTACCAAAATACTCTGTTTACCTCCTATCAAATAAACATTCGCCTTCTAATAAGCGGGTCTTGCCCCCTAATTGTGTGACACTCCCGCTGTGCATATAAGCACCCTCTTAATAAAATATTCAAGATACAAAAAATGCAATTCGCCCCCTAATATCTACGATGTCACTTCACAACACCACCGACACGATCAAAACTTTCGCCGGGGCGCACATTTAGCGCGAAGTGTCAGATGGAAGGGGTGGACGTGAGGACGGCGTGGGAGCTACCCCAGCCGAAAATGGCACGACGTCACAGGGTGTGCCAGTGCAGCACACACTATCTCTATTCTCTAATCTAAAAGTGGCTCGCAATGACTGGTGTCACAAATGAGCAGAATGCTACGATGCCAGCGATCACAGCGATGAGTATGGCTACGTTGATGTTGAGAACCAATCTCGTCGTCGCGTCCTGTTTGAGAGCGCGAGTTTCCTCCAGATGACTCTAAATTTTTAGCTGCTGTTTAACCGGAACCTAAGTAGGCAGTCTAGACCGCAAACCATGAGCTCCAGTTCGTCCACTTCGTCGCCTGCAGTGGGAGCGCATCCACACAAGAAGTGGAGCAGCTTCGACAAATTCTTGGAACAGCCAGAGGTTGACGAGTTGTCGACTAGTGGAACTAAGCGATTTCTGCGGGTACGGGTACGAAGTCGTACGAGCAGAATGAAATGGTTTCCAAAAAAAAAACCAGTTGGAGCTGTCTCTTCAGGTTGCGGTTCCGGCGCTGACGAGATCGAGCCATAGGAAGGTTCGAATTTGTCGGCTGGAAGTGTCGCGTGTCTCATTGGTTCCATTTCCGCGAAGTTGTCGTCAGCTCTTGATGACTGGTCGAAGCGCGTCCAATAAGTCGTTCTAATGAGCTGCAGCCACGAACGGTATCGTCATTTGCTAATCCGTAGGAAAATATCTGTTCAGCGCCCACCATGGCTTCGTCGTCCTTCTCCGTCAGCGCGCTGATTAGTACCGTGGTTTTCGAAGTGAGACCAAAAGAGAGTATGGCGAAGTATGAGTAGTGCAGCTGCACGAGAAGAATGTCAGAGTTGGGTAGAAGACACTCGAAGCCAAACCGCGTTACACCGAGCAAGGTGCCGACCACGAGGCCCCAAAATGCGCCCTGAAGCAAACTTGCGTGCGTGCGTGCGTGCGTGCGTGCGTGCGTGCGTGCGTGCGTGCGTGCGTGCGGGCGTGCGTGCGTGCGTGCGTGCGTGCGTGCGTGCGTGCGTGCGTGCGTGCGTGCGTGCGTGCGTGCGTGCGTGCGTGCGTGCGTGCGAGCGAGCGAGCGAGCGAGCGACCGCTTCATTGGTTCGTTTCCACAAGATGGCCAGTAAGAAGACGGCTGCGATTTGCGGCACGAAATCGGACATGACGATCTGTATGTAGACGAGTAGCTGGGAACCCAACGACGTCTGCACCACGGGCACCCACAGCAACGACAGGCACACCATCACCACGATCCAGAGTCTGAAACAAGGTACAGTTTGAGTTGCCATGTAGACGTACACAATCCGCTCAAGTCGTGTGTATACGAATGTGAATGTGGGTGTTGCTGTTACACAACGACGAATACAGCTTCTGAATAAGTGAACTTACCGCAATAGAGGGAATCACGTACAGATGTGACTGAAGCCTAAGAAACCTCCGCACGTATGGATTTGCCGTGTGCCTTGCAAGTCTCAGCTACAAGGTTTCACTGAAGCCAGACTGGGGTGTGGTGGGGCGTTTGTGTGTTATCGTCACCCGACACGGAACCGGCGGGGGGGGGGGGGGGGGGGGGGGGGGGGGGGCGGCGTTTTTTGGGCTTTTTGGAGGGGCTTGTTTTTTGTTTTATGTCATATAACACTGAAAAGCACTGAAATACACCAACATTTACTCACTTTTATCGTTTTTGTGTAATTTGGGAATTCTGGGGGGGAGGGTTGGGGGGGGGGGGGGGGGTTGGGTGGGGAGTGGAAAAATTCTGCGGGGGGGCCCCCCCCCCCCCCCGGTACAGGTATGTCCGGAGTCCGCCGAACAAAACGTGCAAAAATGATGTACAGTGTGCCATGGTCCTTCCCAGAGCCGAATTGGCGTAATCTGCGTATAAACTTCTCTTTCCCAAAATTGGGTGCTTTCTTTTTCTTTTTCTCTCTCTTACCTGCCGACAATGAGAATTTCTTTTGGAGTCGCCTGCATGCGTAGTCTGCGCCAGATGTCGATGCTGAAGACGGTGGAGGAGCTGTTGAAGACGGAGCTCAGCTCTGAGACCAGCGCCGCCAGCATCACAGCCAGCATCGCGCCCCTGGCGCCTGAATTTGTTTTGAAAATTTGACAAAATTTTAAATTTCACAAAGAATATTTACCAACCCACTGGGAAGAGTTCGGCCACCAGCGTGGGATACGCTAGATTGCTGCAGCTCTCAGCGTTTCCGCATATCTCGAGACACTTCTCTGGATCCGTACATCCGACAGTATCTGAGATTTATTGGGCATTCGCAAAATGCAACAGCCTACAAAAGTACAGAAAGAGGAGGGTATGTATCAGCGGACCGGGGAACAAGAGTCGAGCTGCCATGCCTGGAATGACCATGATGAAGAGCGGCAGCATTTTCAAATAGCCGCCGAATATGGTGGCGGCCTGGCCGTGGGACAAGTTCTTTGCCGACAGCGCTCGCTGCACCATCATCTGAAATTGTGACGTGCGCCAATCGATAACGCGTATGAGAAACATGCGCACTCAGGCTGCTCTCCCAAGCGCATACAACCCGTCCGTGCAACGTTGCACAATGATTTGCCTACATAAAATGAGGGTTCTCCGATCAACAACAAAAAGCAACCGCAAAAACAAGTCAGTCTTGTTTAACTGATTTGGCGCTGCTATGTTCTCGCTTTTGCTTGAACATGTTGCGCTCTTATTTGAAAGGGAATATTTCGGTATTCCCACTGTTCGGAGGACTTCTGCAAACCTGATCCGTAGTCCAGTACCAGATGGAGATGAAGCTTTGGCCGACGAGCATACCCGGCCAGGGAAAGGCGGTGTCGTCTGCGGCGCGCAGCATTCGGAAGGGGTTCGAGTCGACGCCGGCGCTGCCATTGACGGCGACTGCTGACTGAAAACCGGCCATGAGGCCCGTGACCCAGCCGACTCTGCCGAGCGCTGAAACCGTGAATTGCCCGATTGGCGCTGACGCTGGCAATAATGCACCTCCTCACCCATGACGGCGAGCACGGTGCCGCCCACGAGCATGATCACAGTCTGCACCAGCTCCGTGTACATGACGGCCGCTAGTCCGCCTGAAAAGCTGTCGTCACCCAAACCAGCTCAGCACGCACGGAAAGCCCCCTTCTCTCGCCGGTGATTGAGCTGAAACAGGTGACGGCAAGCACCAGTACGACTCCGGTCCAAATGTTCCATCCCAGCGTGGTGCTGACGAAAATGCCGGCCGCGTAGAAGTTGACCTGCGCGGGAAAAAAAATGTTCGGGTCGTCTACGGCGCACGTCGTCAGTGGTCCATACTGAGATCTTGGTGAAGACGTAGAGCGCGAGCGAGATGACAGCCAGCGTCACCTGGATTCTCCGGCCGCCGAAGCGTCTGCTCATGAACTCGGGCAGCGTGTGGCAACCCGACGCCAGGTAGACCGGCAGGAAGAGCCAGCCCAGCAGCTGCAAGGCTCCGAAAGTTGAACTCCGGCAGTGCATTGCTCAAGCAAGACGACACCTGCAGGATGGCCGATCCGTTGAACTCCAAATAGGAGATGGCGATGCCCGTCGCCGCGCCAGAGCCGGCCAGCCCGACCGTGTGGTCGCAGCCGATATTGTTCGCGAACAAGGAGGCGCCGATCTGCACCGATAAGCTTACAACATGCAATAATTCAACTACTTAAAAAAAATTTCTCCAACGGGCAGCCAGCTCATGTAGCGGCCGGTGACGTATATACATGTGTCGGCTATATACATGTGTCGGCCGACACATCTATATAGACAACTGATCTAGATACGTATACGTATATACATGTGTCGGTTCTATATACATGTGTAGGTCGCCAGTTCTAAACTTCCTGCGGTCCACAAGGACAGAATAGCCACAGATTGTAATCTAACTGACTGCGTCAAAAGGGCCAAAAGAGTAATCTACACTGGTTTGCCAGCCTCTCCCCCCTTCCCCCTACGTATACACGGTCGCTTCGTAGCAGTTGACTTTCACAAGGCTACGTACATAGGTAGCTAGCTAGCGTAGCTACACAAGCTGAACCTACTGACTGAGCGACGCAAGATCTGTGACGCAGAAACTGTGTGTATGCTTGTGGTCATGATAAGGTGAGGTGAACGTGGAACGGAAGGCAGCCGAGCCGCAGGTTGTTAGGTTTTCTTGCTCGGCTCGAACCCATTTCAGTCATGCAGTTGCATTTGAGCGCGACGGAACAGAGACGCTCAACAGAGACAGACGACGCGCGACGATAATAAGACAAGGTCTTTTTTGTTGTTCATCATTAATTAATTAATTAGGCAGTAGCATTAATTAGGTAAGGTCACCCCCAACTAAATGTTATACTTGGACATAGCAGTGGCAGCCACTGCCCATGATTCGCTGTCGACCGTCTGTTTATTGTATCGGTTGCTTGGCGTTATCTGACGCCGGTTTCAGCATAATTAATGACAGGAGAATTTGACGCGCACTGCAGATGTATATAGACCGACACATATAGATACGTATACGTATATACATCAGTTGTCTATATGAATGTGTCGGCCGACACATGTATATAACCGACACATGTATATACGACACCGGCCAAGAAGTAGCCGCTGATGGTCGTTCGGTTCGTCTTGAAAAGCGACTAAAATTTTGACCTTGCAATTTAACAATTGCCTGCAGTCGACAAAACAAAAGAACGTCTCGCACATAGACGACGACGCAGAGGACGACGGCCACGTACGCCAGAACGGCCGCGACATCGAGAAAGTTCGATTCGGCCATTGAATCACTGATAGGAGTTACGTCTTTTTTGATTTAAATAAATCTCTTGATCCCTTTTCACATCAATTGATGGTTTTCAGTACCGCCGTTTACGTTCATTGATGGGTGCACGCTGTGTGAGTTCAATGTGGGCAGTACTGGCAAGGCGGTTGTGCAAGCGACGGTGTAACGATTGTTCTGACGGAGTTGATTGCGCCGCAACAGACGCCAATCGCGGTTTCAACGCACGCACAAATGGGGCTGCCCAAACGCACGCGTGCATGCCACCGAGAGGGCATGGTGGACACTCGAGATGTATACAACGCGCGTACAACTGTGCGTGCGGGTACACGTGTGTGTACGTCTACATTCTTCGGCCTAATGCAATTACTTGAGCGCGCGCGAACGAGTTTGTCTGGGAAGTGAAATACAAAATTGAAATCAGCAGGCACGCCTGTAAAAAACCTGCACAATTTTCCACTGACAAGCAATTTCATGTTTCACAAAAATCAGTAACATTAACATTTACTGGTATTATTACACCGTTGTTCGTACTGCAAACTTAAAAGCAGAACTTCCACGCGAGTGCCCCTCCTCAGGATCTGCCATATCCGTACTGCCACTGTCAAGGCCGATTTACAGCCGCCGGACCCGGACCCGGTCACGGACTCGGACCCGGCCCCGGACTCGGACACGGAGTCCGTCGGTCAAAAGGCGCGTTTACAGCTGCCGGACTATCCGCCGGTCTTTTTTTAGAAATGCGCGTCTACACCCTCTTTTGAACGGGTACTTTTGTCGGTACGGTAGAAAATAATTCGAAACAAGCGTCGGCGCGACGACCGGCCAGCTCAACAGCGCCACCTCAGAGCTCAGCGAAAGCACTATTATGAAAGAAGAACAAAAATTACGTTCAATTCTAGCTCTCCCGCCCGGCAGCAGCGGCATGAAACTTCCAAGTGCGCTGTCAGAAACTTCCAAGTGCGCTTTCAGAAACTTCCAAGTACGAAAACTTGCGCAATATCTGTACTCGGAAGGCGTTTCCGCCAGATTCAAAAAAAAGACCGCGGACTAGTCCGCGGACTTTATTGAAAGTTGGTCAACTCGAGTCCGGCGGATAGTCCGGCGGACTATCCGGCGGCTGTAAATCGAAAGACCGGGTCCGCGAGCGGGTCCGGCGGATAGTCCGGCGGACTATCCGGCGGCTGTAAATCGGGCTTCATCAGCGACATGGCGTCAACAGTGTGAAGATACCTTTGGCAAAAAATCGGTTGTAATCGGCTAAAAAAACATTTCTGGGTTTTCAACAGGGGGGCCTAGAAACTTCCCAGAATGGGGGGGGGGAGGTATTTCCCGCTGCAGCCCCCCCCTTGGTTACCCCAATGACTGCGGTGTTCTTCGCCTCCTCGCCATCAGGCTTACGGCCACACGTGCTGCAGTCATCGCAATTATTTCGCGCTTCCAAACCACGTTTTAAAACGAAAAACCAAAACTAGGGAATCCATGTTGCAGTGATCGACAGGTTCCTAGGCAAACGGCCACGTACTGCAACTAGCACCAAAAGATCGGACGCACGGACGCACGGGCGCAACGGACCCAAACTTTCGGTTTTGACGGAATGTTCGTTTGGAATTTGAACCGCATGTCGCGTTTGACCGAGTGTGTAAGGAAATGCCGGCCCAGTCGGTGTAAGGAAATGCCGGCCCAGTCGAGAAATGCCGGCCCAGTCAAAAAATGCCGGCCCACCTGTGTATTTGTGTGTACGGTAGACACATTTTTAAGTTATTTTTTTAATTTGAATTGTTTAGTTTTCAATGTCATGTCGAATCGTCGTGGAACTTTTCGTTCAGCTGTGTGGACAAGGCCTGATGTTCAGCGCCTGCTTTCTGACTATAAGTCCGGAAGATCCGTTTTTTCGCATAGAAGATTGGCTGCAGAAATCTGGCAGCGAGCAATACTATCATGCGATAGTCCGTCGCGAGCTGTGCGAGTTTATTCTGCAGAACTGGCCGGCCCTGCGCGACTACGCGGACAAGTTTTCCTCCGCAGAAGACTACTTGAAAAATCGCTGGGACGCCGTGGTCGTAAACGGCAAGAGCGTCCGTGTTCAACGTGGCGATCTCTGTAAAGTTGGCTCCTGGGCGATCGAGTTTGAGTGCTGGGCCGTCGCCAACTGGCTCGACGTCAACGTCTTCGTCTACAGCACGGACGGAGTTGACAACGGCTGGACTGTCTACGTCCCAGGAGGCTACGGCAGGTACGACGCGCCGCCTGCCGAGCTGAAATCTCGCCCGTCAGTATATCTGCGCAATTCTGGCGTGCATTTTGAAGTTGTGACATCCGTTTAATTTTTTGCTCGATTTTAATGAACTCATGATCTGATCGGATTTTTCTTGCTCTCATTTTGTTTTGTTTTTGTTTGTGCAATTTTTTGTGGTGGTTGGACAATTTTGGTTGGTTGGACAATTCTGGACAATTTTGTTTGTGCAATCGTTGGTGATTTTGTCATTCTGGTGCCTGCCAATTCGCATTGAGTATGTTTGTGTTAGATTGTTCATCGATGATTGTTCGAGGACCACCACTCAGATGTTGGAGATAGTAGTTAGTACATGTTGAGCAGACCTTTTTGAGGTGGGGCGGGAAAAACAGTGGGGTTTTATTCCAGTGTCCAGGACAAGGAAATTCGCGCATCTGTAATTCGTCCATCAGCATTACACATATTACACGTAGTGCGACAATAGTATTACACACATGACTACGCACCGTTATAGAAAAAACGAGACATACCGTAATCTTGTATTGTATCCGCGGGGGGGGGGTATTACTACTTACCTCTACAAGAAGGACGCTGCTGTCGATGGCCGACAGCGGCAGCCGCCACCGTTACTGATCGCCTTCTTCGAATCTGAGGCGCGCACTGACGACACCTGCCCCAGCTGCACCGCCAGCGACCGCCGCACCAGCCAGCTGAGCCTGGGAGTGCCGCCGCAGTGCCTGACCGTCCACCTCAAACGGTGTCATTGAACGATTTCGTGTATGCCAATCAGACGCGTTGCTTTGTCACTGAATTGTAGGTTCGACGCGAACTTGAACAAGGTGGGCGTTGCGGTGGACGTGCCCAAGCAATTGGACGTCGCATCCTTCGTCAACGCCGCCGTCTCGCAGCAAGGGCCCCTGCCCACCAAGTACCGACTGCGAAGCGTCGTCGTGAGTGCGCGCTCATTTCGCGTTGAGTGACATTCACAACAGCTGCTGGTTTGTTGTGTAGTACCATTTGGGAGCGAGCGTCGACAGCGGCCACTACACGGCGGACTGCTTGGTCGACGAGCTGGTGGCGGTTCGAGGACAGCACTGTCGTGCAGCTCGGCGCCGACGCCGACTGGGCCGCCTTCGACAGCCAGGACGCCTACTTGCTGTTCTACGACCGGCAGACGTGACACTTGATCTCCCCTCCCTACTTCTTCAGTAGCCTCTGGGCATCGGCCCGGGACTTCTGGGGCGGGGGGGGGGGGCATCGGCCAGGGACTTCTGGAGGCGGGGGTGTCGCGTTTGACTTGCTTCTATTAGAACCCCCTCCCTACTTCAGTAGCCTCGGGGCATCGGCCCGGGACTTCTGGAGTCGGGGGGGGGGGGTGTCGCGTTTGACTGGCTTCAATTAGAACACCCCCCCTCTCTACTTATTTGGGCTGCTCCAGGTAGGGTACAGAAGCCTTGGTCGCAGGTCGCAGGTCGCCTAGCTAGGAGGAGCAGAACATAGGCGACCGGCTAGAACACGCGTTCAGTGATTCGTTTGACTATCGTTGTGTTTCCACTGATAGTATGCGCTGCATCACTCGCTCGCTGTTAAATTCCTAAAATTTTGGTCGAAATTCCATCTTTACAACGCACAGCAGCAACGTGCCTTCATACACGCGCACGCACGCACAATTTGGGGGCAGAAGGGGCAAAAGTGGGAGGGAGGGATATACAGACAAGCCACCGCCACCGCCCGAGCAGTTTTGTATATATATATTTCGTATATTTTGCACATGTTGATGTATATCAACTTCTACGATTAGCACATTGCACGTACTCATGTTTGAATTTGGGCGTGCCGTACTTGCATTTGACCATCGTTTATTTCCATTTGACCATCGTTAACGCACCATTTGAACTTTAACGAACGCAGTGGCGTGGCGGGCGGCAATGTTTCCTCAAAGGGCACTGCGATTGCTGGCGAGAACGCTGCCCTCGACTCAATCAGTCCTCTCCGGATGTCGATTCAACAGCGGCGGAGGGTTGAATTTCGGTCCGTTTTTCGGTTTTCTTTTGTTTATGTCTTTATTAAATTTCTGAAATTGGGCTCAAATTTCAGAGCTGACTGAGGAGCAGCAGCAGTTGCGCGAGATGGCGCTCAAGTTCGCCAAGGAAGAGATTATGCCCGCGGCCGCTCATCACGACCAAACGGGAGAGGTGCGTGCGTGCGTGCGTGCGTGCGTGCGTGCGTGCGTGCGTGCGTGCGTGCGTGCGTGCGTGCGTGCGTGCGTGCGCTGGCAAGAGCATGATATTCGTTGTTCAGTTTCCTCACGAGCTGCACCGCAAGGCGCACGAGCTGGGCTTCACCAACTGCGTGGTGCCGACCGACTACGGTGGGTGGGACCCACTCATATGTAACCGGCTTTTTGAAGTGGGGGGGGGGTCGGTTCGGAGACCATTGGGGCTTTCGGTGGGGGGGGGGCACGCAGTTTTGAAGAGGGAGGGGGTCCCAGATGGGGAAAATGTACCTTAATAGTGTCTAAACAGGCACTTTTGGTGAAAAATAGTCAAAAATGAGTTAAAATAGGCTATAAACAGCGTTATTTAGCTGTTTTAGGGTAAAAAACACTGAAAAAGACGAAAAGTACACTACTTTTTATAATTGTTGACAAGTTGGAAACTTTAGGAAAGTTCTGGGGGGGGGGGGAGCTGGGGAGGGGCAAAATGCCGGCTGCCCCCTCCCCCCCCAGTTAGATGTATGGACCCGAGTGTGTGTGCGTTGGCAGGTGGCTCTGGCCTGTCGTGCGTGTCGTGCGCGCTGCTGGCGGAGGCGCTGTCGTTCGGCTGCAGCGGCGTGATGCTCGCGAGCCTGGGCAGCGGCCTCGCCCAGACGCCCGTCGTCCTCTCCGCCAGCCACGAGCTCAAGCAAAAGTACCTCGCGCCCATGGCCCAAGACTCCAGTCTGCACGCGGTATATACGCGCAGAAATTCCCGTTGAATTTGAAGCATGGCGCAGATTGACTGCTGTGACGGAAAATTGGGAATGATGTTGGATCGCCGCAGCTCCCTTTTGCTCGTGGGCTACTAAAAAGGTTCCAGCCTCGATTAAAAATGCGGAGTGGGGAGGGGGCGACGTTAGTAATGGCAGTATAGGTACCTCACTTGAAGCTGTATAGTTCTTACTGTAGTCGCAATAGGGTAGCCAATATTCGCAGACTCCCAATTCTAGGCGTTCTGCGTGACCGAGCCGGGCGCCGGCTCGGACGTGGCCGCCGTCAAGACGACCGCCGTCAGAAAAGGTCTGGCGGCGACGCCGACAATTCTCTGCATTGGCTGGAAACGAACTACAAATTTTTTTGCCCAGGCTCCGAGTGGGTGCTGAACGGCCAGAAGATGTGGATCACGAACGGCGGCGTCGCCAACTGGTACTTCGTGCTCGCCAGGACTGCAGAGGTGCGCGTGCGTGCGTGTCGTTGCGTACGGGCGTGCGTGTGGTTTCCATGAGATTGGGGGTTGGGGTTGGCCGAGTGTATGTTTCACGCACTCTGCACTAAAAAGTACGGTAAAGCGTAATTCCTTTGGTTCAGGACAAGAAGACGCCTGCGGGCAAGGCGTTCACGGGCTTCGTCGTCGACGCCGACAGTCGGGGAGTCACGAAGGGGCGCAAGGTGCCGGTATTTTTGTTGTAGTAAAATTGGCAAATTATTCCGCATATTTTCTGGGTACCGTACAGGAGTGGAACATGGGCCAGCGCGCCTCCAACACGGCCGGCGTCACCTTTGAGGATGTGGTCGTCCCGCACGAGGTCCGTCCGTCTGTCTGTCTTTCTGTGCGTGCGTGCGTGTTCGTACGTGCGTGCGTGCGTGCGTATTCTAGAACATCGTGGGAACGGAGGGAGCCGGCTTCAAGGTCACCATGCAGGGCTTCGACTGGACCAGACCTATCGTTCGTTTCGGGTTGTTTCTAGCTAATCTTTTCACGGACAGTAATTGTTCGCTATGATAGTGCGTTTTAATTAGTGCTGCGCTTGGTTGGATTGGCTCGACAGAATTCTAGGTGGCGTCTTTCGCCTGCGGCGTCCTCTGGCGCTGTCTGGATGAGGCGGCCCGTTACTCGCTCGAGCGCAAGACGTTCGGAGTGCCCATCGCGCAGGTTTTTTTGTTTTAATTTTTGATAGTTTTATTTTTTTGATGACCTGAGCGGTTCCAGCACCAGATGGTGTCGTCGATGCTGGCCGAGATGGCGATGTCGCTCGAGCTGTCGCGACTCGTCACCTACAGGGCCGCCAGCGAAATGGACTCGGGTATGGATCCGATCGATTGCTTGATCAATCGTATTGTTTGATCCGTGAAGGCAGCAAAGACAACTACTTCTCTTCCATCGCCAAGGCGTTCGCAGCCGACGCAGCCAACAAGGCCGCTGCGGACGCTGTTCAGGTGGGGTCAGCGCGCGCGCGCGCACGCACGCACGCACGCACGCACGCACGCACGCACGCGCCCACAAGCGGACGTGTCTGCAGATCTTTGGCGGCAACGGCTACAACTCTGAGTACCCAGTGGAGAAGCTGATGCGCGACGCCAAGATCTTCCAGATCTACGAGGGCACCTCGCAGATTCAGCGCGTCGTCATCGCCAAACAGCTGCTCACGAAAATGGCCAGAGACGGCTCCCTTTGAGTCGTCACAGTGCCCGCTTTGATCACACGACGTACTGCTCCACAACAGTCGCGCGTTTGACCCGTCAGATTTGGCGCGTTGTTCCAGAGAAAATAGAGAATCTATGCGTATGGTTCTATCCCAACATCGATATTGATGGAGACTGCTTATTTGGACTTTTAACACTCGTTTGTCGAATGTGCACGTTGTGTCGTGTCCCTAGGTGTAGCACCTCGATTCTACAGTAATCCAGCCGAGATGTCGCTGCTGTCCGATTTGCTGGGCGATTGCGCGCCGGTGCAGCAGTTTTGGCCCCTGCTGAAGATTTCGTTCGCCCTTCTCACAGCTGCCGTCGTCTATTACTGCGTCAAGGTTTGCTCTTCGAATTCCGTCGGCAGAACTGCCTGTTGATGGGTAGTGTCAAGTCAACTACTAATTAGTGGTCGTCTTCGGCGCTGCGCTGTCGACGCCTGATTTCGAAAATGGGCGCGAGGCGCGAGGCGCAGTTCGCCAAGCTCGAGGCGAGCGTGGGCGTCGACGACGAGCTGCGCGGCCGCATACTCGCGCTCAGCGTCGAGGCCCTCATCGGTGCGTTCGTCCCCACGTCCATGTGTTTGGCAATGGGTATGGATAGGTCTCAACGAGACCCCCTTCCAAAGCTTTGGTCAATCCTGCGCTCTGCGAGTTAGCCCCCCCCCCCACACTGATTCTGCTCACCGTGCCCCCGGGTGGGTTTTGGAGGGGCAGGATTGAGCTCTTTGGCAAAGTATCAAGTAGTCTCCGGGATTTGCCCCCCCCCACGGCTTCGATTGTTAGCCAGCAAGGTCTGTGTCTGGTCGGGTGCGCTTGCAGACGCGATGAAGTCGGAGGAGTACAGCGTGCGCGAGGTGCTGGACAGCTTCGTCTGGAAGGCGCTGAGCGTCCAGCGACGCTGCAACTGCGTCGTCGAATTCTGCGAGGAGGCCTTCGACGCCGCCGACCGACTCGACAGTCAGCGCGAAGACAAGGCACATCTGCCCCTCTTCGGGCTGCCCTTCAGCGTCAAGGAGAACCAGGCCGTACGGCTCTCTCTCTCTCTCTGCTCACCCCCTCCCCCCCCCCCCTTCCCTAATATCTGTAACAAATAACTCTGGCTGAATAGGGAGGGAGGGGGGGGGGGGGGGGGGGGCGGGGGGGGGGGGGGGCGGGGGCGCGGGGGCCGCGGGCGGGGGGGGGGAGGGAGGAGAGGGGGATAGAGGTGGCGGTGGTCTCCGGACTAAGCTATGGTGCCGAAGTGCTTTGCGCTCAAAAGAACGCTGTTTGGGCAGCTCTTGGTCGAAAACACAAAAGCTTTTGAACGACGCTTTGACTTCAGAAAAATTGGGGGGAGGGGGAGGTTGAGTTCCAGTTGCCCACCACCCCCCCCCCTCCAGTTAGAGGTGCACTGACCGAACTCCCTCCCTACTTGTAGCCAAGGCGTCAATGGTTAGCGAAAAATTGCGCGAAGTATTTTTATTAAACTACACCGGAATACCACTTTTCCAGTCCATCAGGTGTATGTATGGCTCGTTCAGATGGAGGGCTACCACGTGTGCTTCGGCCTGTTGGGCTCGCTGTCGAGGGGCGCGGAGATCGAGAACTCGTCCATGGTCGACCGTCTCGTGGAGCTGGGCGCGATCCCCTTCTGCCGGACCACCACCTCGCAGGCGCTGCTCAGCTTCGCGTGCTCCTCCCCTCTGTGGGGACTCACGCAGCACCCCCGACACCCCCTACGGTGAGGGGCGCGTTCGGGTGTCGGGTCACCCTCTCCTGCCGAATCTCCCTCGCTCCCGCATATTTTGACGCTATTTTGGTGCATAATTTTTTCCATCGTGGACATCACCCTCGACTTTTGGGTTGGTTCGAGAGGCCTCCCACTTGGTCTGGCCAGGCCAGGTAGGTGGGAGGCGGGTGGTGCGTCTCACGTGCAATATTCTCTCGTCAGTTCGCCTGGCGGCTCGAGCGGCGGTGAGTCATGCCTCGTCGCGGCCGGCGGCAGTCCCTTCGGCGTCGCGAGCGACGCGGCGGGCAGCATGCGCATCCCCGCCCACTTCACCGGTCTCGTCACGCTCAAGCCCACCGCCGGTGCGCCGCGACGAATTTTTAAATTTTCTTTTTTGAATTTGAAAGAAGTTGGAAATGTCGACGACACTTGCAGCGAGGTTCCCGGTGACGGGCACGCCGTCGCCCACGCCCCGCGGCACGCTGCTGGCCGTCGGCTTCGGCTTCCTGACGAGAGACGTGGACGACAACGCATTTCTGCTCAAGAGCTGTCTGCAAGGTTCGTTCTAGGGACACTGGGTGTCCAGGGAATGCGCCCCGGAGGCAGACCTGTGTGACTGTTGCTGACAGGGACAGCACGGGCGGGCGGGACGAATTGATGGAGAACCTTGCTGTAGCTTACGTGACTTTCCTTCCGCTCTTCTTGGTCGACCGCTACCGTAACGCCTGTCTGTCTCTCTGTCTGTCTGTCTGTCTGTCTGTCTGTCTGCACGGTTGACGACATCGCCGTTCAGAGGAGTACTTCGCGCGCGTGCCCTACTGCGTGCCCATGCCGCTGACGCGCAACGAGCCCCCGCAGCGGCGACTCCGCATCGGCTATTATCTGGACGACGGCTTCTTCGCCCCACACCACGCGTGCGTGCCTGCCTGCCTGCGTGCGTGCGTGCGTGCGTGCCGGTGCGTATCGACAGCGGCTCGCGTTCAGCTGCCAGCGCGCGGTCAAGGAGGCGGTGGCGGCGCTGTCGGGTGCGCGGAACGAATTCGAGGCGGTGCCTTTCGCGGTGCCCAATCCCCACGACGCCTTCCGACTGACCACTCAGGCGCTGCTGCCCGACAACGGCGCCACCCTCATTGATCTCTTCCTCGAGGAGCCCGTCGACGACACGCTCGCGCGCACCGTACGCGGACTCAAGGTCCGTGACGTTTTTTTGGCGAAATTCTACCGAAAATCGGAAGGTTGTTTCAGTTCCCCCTCTTCGCTCGCCGCCTGGTGTCGCGAGCGTTGCGCCTACTGGGCTGGAGCGCGGCGGCGACGCTGGTGGGCAGCTACGTGGCGAGCTTGAAGGGACTGCGCCTGATGACGGACGAGGTCGTCGAGTACCGACGCAGCTTCGTCGACCGCTGGCGCGAGCGGCGACTCGACGCGCTCGTCGTGCCCGCATTCCTCGTGCCCGCCATGAAGACCGAACACACCTGTGCGTGCGTGCGTGCGTGCGCGCGCGGAAGAGTGCGACACACGCGCGCTGGATTCAGCGCGTCTGCCGGTGGCGCACTTCTCGACGAGTCTCTACAACCTGCTCGACTTCCCAGCGGGCGTTGTGCCCGTCACCTCTGTGAAAGTCTCGGACGAGCGCGAGCTGTCGGCCGCGACGCAAGACGCCTGGTGCCCCCTGCTGACGGCGCTGCGCGAGGGCACCGACGACGGCGTCGGCCTACCCGTCGGCGTACAGGTGCGCGTCGACGCCAATGTACCTGTAACAACCGACGCTGGCCGATTACGTTAGTGCTGAGCCAAAAATCTGGGTTGTATTTGTATTGTATTGTATTGGACTAATTGTTCGCCAAAATAGCGCTAAATACCGTAAACCCTATAGTTAGCCCCCCCCCGCCCCTCTTTTAATCAGCCACCGTCTGACAGTCAAACTTTTGGGTGTATGTATGGGCGTTTATGTGTAGGTAGTCTGTATGTACGTTAGAGTGTACCGTCGTGTGTTTTTTATCCCTCCACACGGTCAGTACCAACAAAGCTCCCCACTCCCAACTTTAAATGGCCCACCACAATCAGCCGCCCCTGCCCCAGGTGGCTAATTATACGTTCTACGGTACTTCGGTCTAAATCGCGCATTGTTCAGCTGTTTTGGTCAGCAGTCAGCTGTCAGCAGCATTGCAAAAGCACGTCCAAACGCACTTCTTTATCATTTTAGAGATTTCTTTATCAAAGGGGGGGGGGGGTAATCCCGCCGACGGACGACAGAAAAATTGTCGCCTCGTATTTCGTCAGGTGGTGACGCTGCCGTATCGCGAGGAGCTCTGCCTCTACGTGATGCGCTACATCGAGCGCATGTTCTCCCACAGGCGCGCCGACGCCGACTGCAGGCCCTCCTGAGCCCCACAAGCACAAGCTCAATTTGCGTGTTTCTCAATCTCTCGCAGTTTGCGCGTTTTTGTATTGGTCTTGCATACTAAACTGAGCACTCGCGTCGCCAAATTTGTGAGGGCCGAATTTTGCATAATATAGGCGATCAAAAAACGGACCGAACGAGGGCGGCCGCGCTCGTTCGCTTATGTCGTTCGGTTGCGTCTTTCGCGTCGCGTCTATGCATAGGCAAACGGGTTGTGTTTCGGTGATTTGTCGCTCGCAAGCGGTTGTGTACTTTTATTAGGTTTTGAAACCCAGGAGACTAAGAACCGTTTGTTCGTTCGTTCGTTTGACCGAATAAAACGAGTTCAGTTACATTAACAGTCACAGTTGCGTAACATTGGGAGGGGAGTCTCTAAATCGAAAACTTTGTTGTGTTAATGGTGTGTTGGCACGTGTGAACTGTGACAACAGGGTTCCCCTGCTGAAATTCCCTCAGCGGCTGGCCCAAGGACGTATCTATGGAAGTTCTACTCAATTTATGTGCCAAAAGCAAACAAAACACATTCAAGAGCCGAATATTTGCCTGTTGCGCATAGTGTATGTGGACGAAACTGGAATAGCACTAATGGCACTAATAAAAGGTTGGGTATAAAAGGGTGGGCGCGAAATCGGGGCCGGTGCCCACCTCTGTTGTACATGTCACGCATACAATGGACAACACATTTGGTTCGTCAAGTAATCGGTTTGTCGCCTGGCGTTATATTAGTTTGAAAAAATTGTAACCGACCATGGCTACATGAGAACAGGCGTACACCGTAGGCTAAAGGTCGTTTCCCCCACCAGTTCTCCCCCACTGCCGTTTACTCGCCCGGTCGTTCCCCCCAGCCCCACCCCGGTGTTTTTTGTTTGTTTAATAATGAGTCCTTTGTGCTCAACAATTTTTTAAAGGCGATGTGCTAACGATACCAACGACATGGTATGCCGCCGTAGCCGCAGCCGCGTTGATTCTTAGAAAAAATAGACTTTGGGAGTATGGAACCGTACGTTCTTTAACGCGTTGGCTCCTGAACAGCTAGTGAAATAAGCGCTGTGGAGCAGCGGCAAAACGGGTTTTCATCATCTCCACCTGTCGTAGTACTAGGTACGCACGATTTCGGCGAAGAACTCGGGATCAATATTCCGTCAGGTTTATCGATTTCCCGACGGCACTCGTCACTGTGCTCGCCATGCTCAAACCTCCTCAACAAATGTTGCAATCCGACTTCTGGGTATATATAGCGGTCTTTTAATGCAATTATCCACCACCGTGCGGAAAAGTTAACTCCCATCCCTCCGGGGTTGGTGCAGCTGGTTTGGGGTTCCAGCACCTCAGCTCTCGGGCTGAGCACGTCCTCCCCTCCGCTTCGGCCTGTGAAAAGGTGCCCGGGGGAGACGTCTTCGGATGGATTCCCTGCCTGAGGTGGAGGGCAGAGGTGCTTCGTGCTGTCTCTGCAACTTCCGTGCGGTGGTCATTTTTTTGTGAATGTATTGCATTCTGCTGGGCAGCTGAGACAGGTCGCTTTTGCTCAATGCGAAATTTTCGTTGTCGTTTACCAGCAGCACCTGCCTATATGAATTTTTTTTGGCAGGGGGAAACGGCTGGGAGCAAACGGCAGGGGAGAAACGTCCAGGGGGGAGCTGGTAGGGGGAAACGACCGGTTACGTACACGGTAGGCTTAGGCTTAGGCTTAAAAGTAGTAAAAGCAAAAGCAGTAATAGTCCTTGATGAAGTCAGAGAACCAAAACGCACCGTAGTATCGTAAGGGACTTTGCTTTCTCAGAAATTTCCATATCGTTGGGACGCACTTGCTGTGAGTGGGTTACGAATTCACAACACCACCGTCCCTACTCTAGAATTACACGGACGAAACTTAGCTGACCTGTGTCGCTCAACTGCTAACCATATGGATTCCCTCACCAGTTCACTCGGTTGCGAGTGGAAGGGCGTGTAGGTTGCGACTGTAGCAGGGTGGGATATCGCCGAGTGACAACTTCTTCGGCTCTGTAGAGATAGACAGGCTCTCTGTGAACTTCTGCGAACCCGTAGACGAACGGCATGCCAACAAAGAAAAAACGCACACCGCGGTCCATGCGAGACGCAGTTCTAGACAACACACGACGCTGTCGGCGCGAGCATCGACTGCTGTCGTTGGCTGATGCGCTCGTGACTGCGCGCTCGTTCTCTCCCGCTCAAGGGCGGATCTAGAGGGGGGCGAAAGGGGCGATCGCCCCCATAGCATAGCGGATTGCGCGTGGGAGGAGCGGTAGGCGAGGGGCGAATGGTGGGTAGTAGGTGATGGGCGAAGGTCAAGCGCGAGCAGGCAGGCCAGGTAGGTTTAGCAGATGTCTATCTGTTTCCTTTAGATTAACGCACAACGCGCAAAATTTTTGAGTGCGGCGCTGAGGTGAGCACGCCCTTGAGCGAAGTAACCTTGGGCCAAGGAGTATTCAGTTCTTAGCGAACCTGGCCAACAGTGGCGAATCCAGGGAGGGGGGGGGGAATTCTCCCTCCCAAAATCGAGAATCTAGGGCGAAGGGGGGAGGTCTGGGCCGTAGAAGAAGAAACGTGCCCAGCGAACCTGCTTTTCCGCATAAAAATGCGTGGAGGTGATCGACAATCGCAAAAATTTTCGCCTGCAGCGCAGATTTTTATGTATTACTTGTTAATAATAGACCGATTGGGTGCCCAAAACATCGAATTCATCCAGCATCTCGAAATATCACAGGTTTCCCCCTTCTGCTAAATCCTTCCCCCTCGGAAAAAATTCTGGATCCGCCACAGCGCCACTGCTGGCCAATTACAATCCCTCATTACAGTCAATTTTAAGGAAGAAAGCCTTGAGAGATATAGAATAAGAACAATTTTCGCCGTAAATTTTGTAGAAAGCGTAACAAAATTTGTATGACTTTCAGAAAGTACGTGATGCCAAAAGTTGAAAATTTTGCCTGCGGCGCCATTTGTGTGCATGCAACGCAAAAAATACACATAACTAATAGTACAATTTTGGCTATTTTTTTACCCTCTTCGCGAAATAAATTCCTGGTTTCCGAAATGTACACCAGTGTACTGCTACATAGGTCTAATTGTGGCCGGTTCCACGGGATAGGTCCGTTCGCCCCCCTAGTCGAAAATTCCTAGATCCGCCCCTGCTCCCGCTCTCGTTCCAACTGAACACAAAAACTATCGCTTGCTACTGAACAGTGATGACGTCGGCAGGGATGCTGTTGGACCAGGGGGAGTGCGCCATCTGCCACTGCACGTACACGACGCCCAAGTCGCTCCTCTGCGGACACACCTTCTGCGAGCGCTGCATCGAGCAGCAGCTCGAGCATGCAGACAATGACAGGTACTGCCCATCCGTTCCGCCCACTTCGTCACGCAACCGAGGCGCAACATGTTCCAATGTTCCGAAGGAAGTTGACGCCCGGCACACGGATCGAGTGCGCCGCGTGCCGTCGCGAAACTATCGTTTCCCCGGAGGGGCTGCCGACCAACTACGCGGTTCTCGGTGAGCTTATGGGCCTCCACGCCACCAGGCCTCTATGATCGTCCTTCTTTTCGCGCGTGCAGAGCTTCTGAATGCGAACGAGGCGCGCTCGCAGGGATCGACCTTTCGCGCGTGCTCTCACTGCGGCGCTCGCAAAGAAGAGTCCCAGTTGTACTTCTGCAAGGAGCCCAAATGTCAATCGAACCCCAAAAACGATGTGGGTCCCTGGTGACCTGGTCGTGCAAGAAGTTTACGCCCCACTGCCGTTCCAAGCCGCTCCCTACAGGACGCGGTCTGCTCGACGTGCGCCATCGACTTGCACGGCGCCAAGACGCACGACCTCCACAAGTTGACGGATCTAAAGGACTTGGCCGAGAACGTCGTAAAGGAGCGCGGCAGACTGCTGACGTTCTGCCGAGTGAAATTGAGCGAACTGTCTCACGACAACACCGAATTTCTCATGGGTGCCATCGAGTGGTCCATCGAGCTGGACGTGAGCTGCTGCAGAGCAGAGCGAGAGAGTGAATCGAATGCTCGTTCGCGCCGCCTGACTTCAGCACTTGAAAGACACGACGATCGCTCTGATCGACTCAGTGACCGGGACCGCCGTAGACGACTGCGAGGTTCACGAGTACAGCTCCCTCAAGCTCGCTGGTCGGAAGACGACGGAGTTGCGAAGACTGTGCAAACAGACCATCACTGCTGTCGCCAATAAGCAGAAGCAACTCTCCGCCGACTACTCGGCAAGCCTTGTGGTGTTCTCATAAGCTAATCATCTAATGAGCGCTCCAGGCGCTTCTCTCATGCCAAAGTTGCGCTAACGACGTTTGAAGATTGTGCCGTACAGACCTGGATGAAGCAACTTGAGCAAGGTCTCGCGAACGCAGTAGACAGCGTCGACAGCGCAACCACTGCTGCCGCTGCGACTGTCAACTGGAAGCCGGTGAGTCGGCTGCTTACATCGCTCTTACAGTGTATGTATATCGTTGAAATTGTCGTTGTCTGCTCTCACTCAGGACGCCCGAATATTCTCGGCTCCGGACCCAGCCAGAGACGGCAGCTTCTTGCGCCTGTTTCTGTCACGCGAGGGCCGCGAGAGGGAGCTGGGCGAGTCGGAGGACCACTTTACCAACTGCTACGTCAAGAATCTGGCCAAAGATGTCAAGACCGACGACGACCTCGAGGCCCTTTTCCACGAGTTCGGCAGCATCCGGAGCGCCAGGGTTCGTTCGTCTCTTTGCAAAATAATTTGTTAAAAAATTTATTGAAGCTCATGGTTGACGAAAACGGCAAGTCGCGAGGATTCGGCTTCGTCGCGTTTGAAACTCCGGAAATGGCCCAGGCGGTCCGTTCGTTCGGACTCAAAATCGATAATTTCACGGATTCGTGTAATAGGCGGTGGACGCGCTGAACGGCAAGAAGGTGGTGGTAGCTGACGAGAAGAATCCGCGCAAGATGTACGTGGGCCGGGCGCAGAAGAGGGCCGAGCGGTCGGCAGAGCTCCGACGCAAGTTCGAGGCGATCAAGCAGGAGCGAATACAGAAGTGCGCCCATCCGGTCTGCTCGCTCCTCCTAACGGTTGGGAAAGCTGCTCGTTCGAGCAGATACGAAGGGATGAATCTGTTCGTGAAGAACCTGGACGACAAAGTGGACGACGAGAAGCTCGAGGAGGAGTTCAAGCCGTTCGGCACCGTCACCTCTTGCAAGGTGCATGTCCACCCCCCCCCCCACCCCACAAATGGCCCAGCAATTCGTTGTTCGCGGACGGAGTCCGAGGATTCCCAGAACACGCTGCAGCTGGTATCAAAAAGTCTGCTTGAATTAAAAGTCTGAATCGTATTGCTTCGAAATTGTACAGACGTACGTTTTTTCCTTGGGGGGCCGCCGCAACGAAACTAAGTCGCAGCCTTTGTTTAACAATGAATAAAGAAGAGTTGAGATACTACCTGGCGATTCCTGTGCGGGTGGGTGATGGGCCTGGGTGTACGTGGAGTCCAGCAATCGTGCGACGCGGTCATCGGTTCCCAATCACTCTTCTCGCGCCCACAACCCTACCTACTCTACATAGGTCATGACGGACGAGCAGGGTCTGAGCAAGGGCTACGGCTTTGTGTGCTACTCGAACGCGGACGAGGCGGCCAAGGCCATCGCGGGCATGACCGGCAGAAAGGTGGGCAGGCAATCACTCTATCTTATGCTTGTGACTAACAGACCCAATTTGGGAGTTGCAGATTGGCAAGAAGCGGATTTACGTGACTTTGGTCCAGAGCAAGGAGGACCGAAAGGCGCAGCTCGCCAGCCAGTACATCCAGCGCATCGGCAATCGGATGGTGCGTTCCTTGACAGGAGTTGCAAAAAAAAACTGAAGTATGTACATACCGTAAACCCTTTAATTAGCCCCCCTATAATTAGTCCCCCCTATAATTATTCACCCTCCTAAGACCACTTTGAATTAATAAGCCCCCCCCCCTATAATTACACCCCCTCCCTAAATGGACCATCGTCTGAAAGGCGACATTTTCTATGTCTGGGTGTATGTATGGTCGCGTATGTGTATGTATGTCCATGTATGTGCATGTCAGACTGTGTGAGAGTGTGTTAGACTGTATCAACATGTGTGCGCAGCGTCTTTTTCCCTTAAAAATCGCTTCCACGCGCCTTTTTGCCCACACATCTTCCCACTCATCAACACTTCCAGTTTATAAGCCCCCCTATAATTAGCCCCCCCCCCCTATAATTATACACCCTCCTAGAGCTCGAACGAAAAAATTAGCCCCCGGGGGGCTAATTATAGGGTTTACGGTATCAGTAAAACACCGGTGCTGTGTGCGACTGACTGCAAACCTGCCCATCATGAGGTTTGGGGTGAGACGTTGGCGGATTGGCGGATTGGCGGATTGCTATATCAATTACATACGCTTCTTGGGCTTGACTTCTTGGGCATGCCTTCTGGGCGACATTGGCGTCCATTACGACAGTCTCTGGGGGCGCATAGAGTCGAAACGCTCATTCATTTTCTAAAAATAAATACTGCTAAGAACATAATAAGCTGGAATAGGTAGGTATATACTATTTAATTGAATAGCTACCATTCTCATTCTAATTTCAGAACGAGGGTGGCGTCAACGTCAACACGTCGTTCGCACCCACCAACCAGAGCCGCTGGACGAAGCCATCCAGTGCTGTGCTGGCTCCTCCAGCCTCCTTTCAACCACAGCTGGCGTCTTCCCAGGGTTTCAGGCCGCAGGCGCCTGCCCAGATGGCCGCCTGCCAGCCTCTGGGCGGCCCCAGAGGTGTGCGTGTTCTCCTGACCACTATCGCATGCTCCCGACGCCGCACTTGCACGTGTAGTGGTCGGCCTGTACGGCGCGATTCCGCAGCCCATGTCCTACGGGCAGGGGACGGGCGTCAGGCCGCAGATGCACGGCCAGTTGGGCGCGGCGCAGGCGGCCGTCGCGCAGCGATGCATGACCATCCAACAGCAGCAGCAGCAACGTCTACGACAGCAGCAGGGTGCGCGATCGCGCGTTCGGTGGGCTACGCGATAGTTTCCACATCGGCGCTCTTTTGCAGTCCTGTCGCAAGCCCAGATGGCGATGGTTGGCGGCCAGCAACAGATGATGGCCGCCTCGCGCGTGCCGGTCCCGTGTCCGCCTGGTTGCCCGCAGGCCGTGACAAGAGCGGCGTTCTCGGAGAGTGCCCTTCTGGGACCTATTTACCACCCCCTCCCCTTCCATTTCCCAACTGTCGACATGCTAAATTCTGTGGATTGCACACGCATCAGTTTTGACTTTTAGAACGCTGGCGGCCCCAGCACGACGTTTGCAAACACGAACCAGCATTGCTACTTCGCGCCACCAATCGCTGCTGGGCGGGCTCGTCCCGTCTACCTATAGCCGCAGCCACAGGTGGGCGGCAATTTGAAATAACGAAAAATAGAAATAACGATGATTCGTTTCTTATGTACAAATTTGAACGATTCGATTTTTTAAGAAAACGCCTTACTAGGTAGTAAAATTAATACGGCCACGGCGTTTTATTTGCATGGTCATAGTCGTAGTCGTATGCGTAGTCGTATACAGTGCGCGGCTACGAGCCTCCCTCGTCAGCTACGGTCTTTGGGTCTTGCAATGTGAACGGGCCTCCCAACCCAACACACGATAGACGCGTACAGAATGTCATACATGTCAAACGCTCGACGCCGAAGCAATGAGAGCGTTCATCCCTTGCCCAAGGGGATTAGTAACTCGGTCACAGTCAGATGGGAGTTGAACTCCCGAGCACGAGCGCGCCGATACGACGCCTTACCACTGATCTACTGGCTCGCGATTCATTGCTCTGCTTTCTTGTTGCACGCACCCTTCTGGTGTCCTTGCTGCTGTTGCATGGGCGCGCTTTGCTGCAACGGCCCCTGCTTGCTGCTTGACGCTTTACTGCGACGCTTTGCCGCCTGAGGCGTGCCCTCCTGGCTGTAGATCTGCGCCCTGATGACGGGTGTCGCCTGCCCGTAGGGAATCATGGGCTGTGGAATTGGGCCGTACGGACCAACCGCTAAACGAGCGAGCGCGCTTTCAGGAGCGATCGGCAGGAGGACGCGCGCACCTCTGGATTGCTGGTAGGCGGCCATCTGCGGCGACGTCCAGTGCGCCACTTGCGGTGTGAGGCCCTGGCCGCCAAGGAACTGTGGTGGTAGGTGATGGAGCTGTGGTGGATAGGCAGGAAGCGCCATCCCAGCAGCGGCTGGCGTCGTGAAGTAATCCTGGTTGGTGGGTGCGACCGCAAACGACGTGCTGCCGCCCCCATCGTTCTGAAGTCGCAAGTAATGGTAATGGATGGGTGTATGTATACATGTAATTCGCACACCATGGTCATCTTTGCTTTAAACAAAGAAAGATGGAAAATGGCGATTGCAGCGCCGGGATTAGAACCCAGGTCGCAGGATTACTGGTGTGCTACTAACCCCTCCCTGCACCGCAAATCCGCGGTCTCACGATTAGCAGATTAGCAGTCAACTCCACTGACGTTGCTCCACTAACTTCGATTTTAAAAAAAATCCTGTCACGACGCACCATCACATTGGCCATGCGCTGGATGTACTGGCTGGCGAGCTCCGCCTTGCGGTCCTCCTTGCGGTGGCCCAACGTCACGTAAATCCGCTTCTTCCCAATCTGCACCTCCCAAACGGTGTCTGCTGGTCACCGGAAGATGAGGTGACTTGCCTGCCGACCTTTTTGTTGGTCATCTCCGCGATGGCCTTGGTCGCCTCGTCTGAGTTCGAGTAGCACACAAAGCCGAAGCCCTTGCTCTTACCCTGCTCGTCCGTCATGACCTACAGCTTGGGTTGTTGTTACGAGAAGAGTGATTGTGACCGCGTCAATAGATTAATGACACGGACACTCAGTCCTAGGGCCGCCACCAACGCAAGCATCGACAGGGATTGTATATAAACAAATTCTATTTGTAAAAAAACGACACTAAGATTCTCAGAAACGCCGTTTAGAGTTTTCGAAACAATTTTAAATTTTGACTTTCCAGTTCAGTCTCTAATTCAAGCATAGACTTTTGATACCAGCTTCAGCTCGCTCTGGGCGATTCGTAAAGATTTGCGGTCCCCATTGGGGGGGGGGGGGGGTTGGGGATACGTTTTTTTTAAGTTGGGGATAGGAGGTACCTTGCAAGAGGTGATGTTGCCGAACGGCTTGAACTCCTCCTCGAGCTTCTTATCGTCGATCTCGTCGTGCAGGTTCTTGACGAGGAGATTCCTGCCTTCGTACCTGGGCGAAGGATGCGGCGTTTGCAAGCGCCTGGAAGCACCAGCAAGCTGGAAGGGCGCACTTTTGTTTTCTTTCCTGCTTGATTGCCTCGAACCTGCGTCGGACCTCGACAGACCGTTCGGCCTTCTTCTGAGCCCGGCCCACGTACATCTTGCGCGGATTTTTCTCGCCGTCTACCACCTTGCCGTTCAGCGCGTCCACTGCCTGCGTAGCAATTGGTTATTATCGATTTTCTCGGTTTCGTTTGAGTTCGAATCAACCGACCGCCTGGGCCATTTCCGAGGTCTCAAACGCGACGAAGCCGAAGCCTCGCGACTTGCCGTTTTCGTCAAGCATAAGCTGAAAATGTTCCAATCAATTTTGCAAAGATATTTCAAGAAAAGGACCCTGGCGCTCCGGATGCTGCCGAACTCGTCGAAGAGGGCCTCGAGGTCGTCGTCGGTCTTGACATCTTTGGCCAGATTCTTGACGTAGCAGTTGGTAAAGTGGTCCTCCGACTCGCCCAGCTCCCTCTCGCGGCGCTCGCGCGACAGAAACAGGCCCAAGAAGCTGCCGTCGCTGGCCGGGTTTGGAGTCGAGAACGTTCGGCTGTCCTGAGAGCAGGCAAGATCCATACACCGTGTACCAGCGATGTAATGCTCCGACGATTAGGGTCTTGTGACGGTAGATATGTCACAGTGCTGAATCCTGTTGTTGTGCAGTCCTCCTGACACCGACTCACCGGTTTCCCATTGACAGTCGCAGCAGTAGCAGTTGTCGCGCTGTCGACGCCGTCTACTGCAGTCGCGAGCCCTTGTTCAAGTTGCTTCATCCAGGTCTGTACGGCACACAATCTTCAAACGTCGTTAGCACAATTTTGTGCTGAGAAAAGCGTCCAGAGAGAGCGCTTATTCGAGGATTAGCCTAAGAGAACACCACAAGGCTTGCCGAGTAGTCCGCTGAGAGTTGCTTCTGCTTATTGGCGGCAGCAGTGATGATCTGCTCGCACTGTCTTCGCAACTCCGTTGTCTTCCGACCGGCCAGCTCGAGGGAGTGGTAGTCGTAGTCGTGAACCTCGCCATTGTCAACAGCGGTCACGAAATCGATCATAGCAATCGTCCGGTCCTTCAACTGCTGAAATGGCATTAACAAAATTTTTGAAATTCGCTGAAATAGAAAAGTAAGTTTGCTGAAAGTCGGGCATCGCAGTGTCTTGCGGATCGAGCGAAGAGTCGGTCGACTTCCCTCCTAAGAACTCACGTCCAGCTCGACGGTCCACTCAATGGCACCCATAAGAAATTCGGTGTTGTCGTGAGACAGTTCGCTCATTTTCACTCGGCAGAACGTCAGCAGTCTGCCGCGCTCCTTGGCGACGTTCTCGGCCAAGTCTTTCAGATCCAGATACTTCAACTTTTGCAGGTCGTGGTTTTTCGCGCCGTGCAGATCGATAGCACACGTCGAGCAGACGGCGTCCTGCAAGGAGCAGCTTACAGTGGCAGTGGCGCGAAAGATTTGTGCGTGCTCGTGTGTGTGTGTGTGTGTGCGTGTGTGTGTGTGTGTGTGTGTGTGTGTGTGTGTGTGTGTGTGTGTGTGTGTGTGTGTTACGTGCTGCTGCGCCCCACATTGGTTTCGGGGTTCAATTGGCACGTGGGCTCCTTGCAGAAGTACAGCTCGGACTCCTCTTTGCGAGTGCCGCAGTGAGAGCACGCGCGAACGGTCGATCCCTGCGTTGCTACGGTGCACGCCCCGCTCGCCTCCAGTAGCTCTGCACGCGCGAAGGCATTGCGATCGTTGAGGCCTGGATGGGTAGTGCGGTCCACCCACCAGATCTACCCAGAACCGCATAGTTGGTCGGCATCAGCCCCTCTGGGGGAACGATTGTCTCTCGACGGCACGAGGCGCACTCGACCCGCGCGCCAGCTGTCAACTTCCTTTGAAAAAATTGAACAATTTACGCCTCAGTTGAGCGGCGAAGCGCGCTGAGCGGGTGACATCACCTCGCGTTGTCATCTTGCTGAAGCTGCTGCTCGATGCAGCGCTCGCAGAAGGTGTGTCCGCAGAGGAGCGACTTGGGCGTCGTGTACGTGCAGTGGCAGATGCCGCATTCCCCCTTGTCCAACAGTGGCGCTGCCGTCGCCATCACTGTTCCTCAGGGTCCATAGGCGAGCGTTTGTTTATTTTTTTGTTCTGTTGGAAAGAGAGCGGGAGAGATAGCGCACGAACGAGAGCGCGGCACCGAGCGTGTCGGCAGCCGACGACGGCAGTCGCTGTTCGCGCTGAGAGTGAGTCACTCTACGTACACATATACATGTGTTGCGCTGCTTAGTTGTGCGCCTCGCCCGGGACTGCGGTGTACATTGATTCTTTTGAGCGCACATCGTTCGTCTACTGTTTCGCCTTAGTTCGAAGGGAGCCTATTTATCTTTACAGGGCCGAAGAACTTGTTACTCGGCTATAGTATTGAACAGGTTTACCCCCATTTCCTCGCCCCCAGTTCCTCCCCCCCCCCCCAGTTCTTCACTTTCTCAGTTGCTCGCTTTCTCACTTTCTCGTCCCCCATTTCCTCGCTTCCCAATTCCTCGCTTCTCAGTTCCTCGCTGGTACATCGAACGTCGGGCGCTGCCACAAACCACAGACGCAATACGGGCTCAGTAGGCCCACTGGGGTGGACTGATTGCCCTTCGTGCGTGCGTGCGTGCGTGCATGCGTGCGCGCGTGTGCGAATGCTCAGAGTCACTATGGAGTGTTGTCTAACAATTTGGCGCTGGCGCACTTCGACCAGTTGTCTTCAACGGACTTGGTGTTGCAGTGGAACTATGGCCTTCCCAAAAACAAAAAAAAAAATGCCAACGCGCGGAAGTTGCATAGACAGCACGAAGCACCTCTGCCCTCCGCCTCAGGCAAGGGAATCCATCCGAAGACGTCTCCCCCGGGCACCTTTTCACAGGCCGAAGCGGAGGGGAGGACGTGCTCAGCCCGAAGCTGAGGTGCTGGAACCCCAAACGAGCTGCACCAACCCCGAAGGGACGGGAGTTAACTTTTCCGCAGGGGTGGTGGATAATTGCATTAAAGACCGCCATATATACCCAGAAGTCGGATTGCAACATTCGTTGAGCAGGTTTGAGCATGGCTAGCATAGTGCCGAGTGCCGTCGAGAAATCGATAAAAGAAAAGGTGAGGGAATATTGATCCCGAGTTCTTTGCCGAAATCGTGCGTAGTACTATAGCTGTTCAGCTGGACGTCCAGTACTCCGCGTGTCGACTTGAGGCACGCACGCGCGAACGCTGGCCAGTTCACGCCAGTGGGCCTACTGAGCGCGTAATGCGTCTGTGGTTTGTGTCAGACCCTGGTATATTATGGGCGGGGAAATGGGGCCTATTGGACAGTGCGGCAGTCGCCAACAAGCGCGGATTTCGAGTAGCAGCGGAGATCGGAGAAGCGCGGATTTCGAGTAGCAGTGCGTTGAAAACATCGCAATTTCTATGTACTAATGGCCCGCTTCCTGGGGATTCGACGCAGGAGAAGCGCACAAGAGTGCTACGCGCGCTTGCGTAGCTCTCAGTGTTCTCGGACGGACCGACCGGCCGAAGCGTTCTTCTTGGCGACGGCAGGCAGACAGGCGCGCACGTTCGGAACGTTCAGAACGCCGCGGTGCAGGCAATGAGTTGGAGTCGACAGGTCGTGCGCACGCAACACAGCGATTGGGCGCGGGCGCTAGCGCTAGGGACTACGTACAAGTGGCAGGTAGATAGATACAGCGCACCGTTCGAAGGAAGGATATTTGATGAAAGGCTACAGAACAAAGCGACCGAGGAGGGTCTTCTTGGACCCTATGTACGAATACTATAGTAACAACAAAGAGAAAAAACGAAAAGAAACAGCCAAGGAGTGTTGCGGTTTGCACTTGTTGACGACGTCGACTTGGAAACGACGTGCTACAATAGTCGAGCGTCGTCCTGCGTTGTGTGTGCGAGTGCAGGTGGCGGTGTTGGTGGTGGTGGTGGTGGTGGTGGTGGTGGTAGTGTTGGTGGTGGTGGTGGTGGTGGTGGTGGTGGTGGTGGTGGTGGTGGTGCCGACGGCGTCCGCCCCGCTAGTCGTCCAACAAGAGGCGGACGTGCATCACCGACAACGCCTCCTCGACCTGGGAGAAGCGCACACGCACTGCGCAGCCCGCAGTCACACCCTCTCTGCTTGCCCACCTTGGTCCTGAGCAGCGCAGGGTCGGTCATTATCATGAGCAGCTCGGAGTTGTCCATCTCGAGCAGCATTGTTGGGAACACTTCTGATTGGTTCCACGTTAACGGTTCGATCGCCAGTCAACGCACACTTTTAGAAGTAAATTTCTTTTATTAAACCTCAAAAGCACAACTCGACAGGACTCCCTGAGATAATAGAATGAACACAGATAAAGGATAGATCGGAATGTCACAATCTAGGGGCGTTTCCGGTAATCTTTCTTGTAATTCTTCTAGCAGCTTGGCTCCACTCTAACACGCCCCGGATTTTGAGAAGAGATGCAGCGGTTGACTTGCGCGCCGAGAACTTCAGCAAGAGCTTCTTCCGCTTGCCACGCTGTGTCCTGCTGCTGCCGTCGTCCGTCCGAGCCAGGTCGATACACGTCGTCGTCCGTTGTAGTTCCTGAAAGGCCCTTAAAGCGATGATGCCAGCGCCGGCAGTATGCGTCTTGTGGAGAGGATGTCTTGGCCACTCTGCGCTGCGCGATCTTCGACTTGACACTTCTGTCCACGGGTTGTCGCCTTTCGCCAGCCGCCGTCTTCATCCTTGACTTCTGTGACGCTCCCAACGTGACGTGTCGACTCGCGCCATTTTCTTGAAATCCCAGCGTGCTTTCATCGACTTCTCCGCGCCGTAGCCTCCACTGCTCGTCCTTGAATCCGTCCACGATTTTCTGAGGTTTCGAATCTGCAACAGCGACGCGTTCTCTCTCGTCCGGCAAGACTTCGGCGCGTTGTCCGTCGTTGACCTGAAAACTGAAGTTTGAAAAACCCTGGGCATCATACTCCTTGGGACACTCCTTGGGATTTCCCCACCCACTGTGCTTAAAAAACGTCTCATCTGTATAACCCAAAACATTCACACTCTCTCCCTTCTCTACAACCCTGTTCGCTGCCCGTTCTTTCACTACCATTTTAGATGTCGCTTGTGACGAAGCTTGTACTGGAATTCATTAGCAATGGTACTTCTGATCCATCAGGATAAGTTAATTTAATTCCCACAACCTCTAATAAATCGGTGCCAACCAAAATGTCTGGCTTCAAATTTGGCAACACTATGGCCCACATTTTGAAACACCTTCCTTTTCTGTGCCCTTTCAAGAAAATTTCACCTGCACTAAAATGTTTGCCATCCACACCGTTTATCTGCGACACTGCATGAGGTCGATAAAATGCCTCCCAAACCTCTGGGTATTTTGATTTATAAAAATTCACCAAAGCATCTTTCGTCTTCTCATTCACGCAAGTGCGCGAAGCTCCCGTATCGGCAATAGCATAAAGACCGTAATTCGCACAAGTATTCTCGTCTACTGACTGTAATACACATGGCAACCCTTCAAACTCTATATCGTTAGCTACATAAATCCTTTTAGGTTGTTCCAATTCTGGTACAATGTTTTCTTCTGCCTTACTCACGACAGTCACTTGGGATTTGTTGTCAATTTTTTGATTAGACTGATACTGCCGTCGGTTCTCCTGAATTTTTCTCGTCTCATAGGATGCAATGTCGTTACTATTGAACCGCACCTCGTTGCCTATGCCAACGAACGGTATTGAAACTGATTCATCGTGCTTGCTGTCATTCATAGTTAGGACATTTGATTTGCTACAATTTTTGGCTATGTGCCCAACTACTCCACAATTGAAACAGGTCAATGCGTTCACTGCGTTGTTCCTGACATTTGGTGGACCATTTCGCAAATTGGGATTGTTCCCAGACTGTTGAGACATATTTAGAGGTCTGTCCTGCCAACGAAAGTTATGCGTGGGATCGTTCCCAAACTGTTGCGGCACGTTCGTAGGTCTGTTCTGCCAACGCATTGTCGGTTGGTTAAAATTCTGAATTGGACGATTCTGAGTAGGTTGGCGCACGTTTCTATCGAATCTATTTGTCACTGCACCCTGTGCCATGTTTATCGTTTGTTCCTTCTGTAAAGCTCTTGTTGTCACGTTATCCCATGTAAAATCTTGAGTTGAAACATCCGGTCTGAACTTTTCATTCAAGTTACTATAGAAATAATATGCTCTCAAGCAATCGACTGCCTCACATCTTTCGCCATCGCACTGTCCCAATTTCAGTTCGGCAAACTTTTTGCTCGAAGACGCAATGTATTCCTGTACCGTCTGAGAATGCTGTTGCCATGTAATGAACGCATGCATCCTCTGTGACAAAGGTCGCTTGTCGATGAAATGGTGAGAGAAAGTTTCACACAAGCGATTATAATCGTATTGAATTTCCCTTGGCAAACCACGGAAAAAGGAGAGTGCGTCTCCGCAAAGTGACATCACCATATACCGACATTTAACCTGATCTGGATATGTTTGAACCGCCCAATCAAAGGTAAACAACCAATCATCAAAAGAAACATTGCCTTTACCATCAAAATTGTTCACTTTTGGATCTGGGTAATCTCTCAAATTTATGTGACCGTTCTCGTGTCCATTACCATTTCCGTTCCCATTTCCATTAGTGTGTTCATTCTGTGTAAGATTCTGTAAAAGCACCGTCTGCATTTGCATCTGTTGTTGCAATTGTTGTTGTATTTGTTGCTGCTGTTGCTGTTGCTGTTGTTGTTGTGCCTCTGTCTGTTGTCTTTGAGCTTCTATTAAGAGTAATGTTTGTTGTCGCTGATCCTCTGCCCGTCGTTCCTGCATCTCGATCTGTGCATCTAATCGTTGTTGTTGCATCTCACTCTGTGTCTGCATTTGCCTTGCTAATAGAGAAAAATAATCCAACGTACCATCGCCTTCCGGTTGTCCATCTTCATCTACAGACTGTTTATCGCGCGAACGACTACGACTCTGACTGTTGTTATGTTTATGCACCTGACTTTGTTGTGCCCTTTCAGTTGATTCCTCTCGCGTGTCTCTTTCCGATTGCTCTCGTCCACGACTATGGCTACGATGCGACTGTTGTGTCCGTTCCTGAAGTAATTGTTCATTTGTCACTACCAATCGCTGTCTCTCTAACGCCAGTTGTTGTTTTTCCGCCTCTAAACGCTCTAAACGCTGTCGCAATTCGAACTCTTCCTGTCTCTTTCTCTCACGCCTCTTTCTATCCCTCTCGCGTCGCTCCGCCAAACGCTGCTCCTCTGACTGGTTACTCTCCATACCCACTTCTGTATCACTCTCCTCACCATCTGTAACGTATGCATCAATCGCCAAATCACTAGACACAGGAAAAGCGTTCGACATTTAATTTGATAAAATCAGAATCACCAAAATCTTATCTAAACAACACAAAACTATAAGTGACAAAATCACAATCTGGCAGCACAAGGCTGTAAATGGTGGCTAAGCCACAGTCTGGCGGCCGAAGCCGTAAGTGGTGGCAGAGCCACAGTTCTGGCGGCCGAAGCCGTAAGTGGTGGCAGAGCCACAGTTCTGGCGGCCGAAGCCGTAAGTGGTGGCAGAGCCACAGTTCTGGCGGCCGAAGCCGTAAGTGGTGGCAGAGCCACAGTTTTTGGCGGCCGAGGCCGTAAGTGGTGGCAGAGCCACAATTTTGGCGGCCGAAGCCGTAAGCGGTGGCAGAGCCACAATTTTGGCGGCCGAGGCCGTAAGTGGTGGCAAAGCCACAGGTGTAATGGAATTTCTAAGCAGCACTGGTAAAACCAGCGATGCTGATACTGCTCGTCCGATTCTGCACGCCACGAACAGCTCGATCGTCTTCAAACCGGATGACCAACGTTCCACGCCTTGACAGCTCGATTTTCTTCTACGCCTCTACTTGAACGGCGCGATCGCCTTCGAACAGGATAGCTGGCCCAGCACGCCTTTACTTGAACAGCGCGACCGCTTTCAAACAGGACAGCCGGCCCAGCACACTCGACTTGAACGGCACGACCGCCTTTGAGCAGGACAGCCGGCCCAGCACACTCGACTTGAACGGCACGACCGCCTTTGAGCAGGACTGCCGGCCCAGCACACTCGACTTGAACGGCACGACCGCCTTTGAGCAGGACAGCCGGCCCAGCGCTTTCACTCCGCTTCGTCGGTGTCGGACGAGTGGATCCTCGACGACACGGTACACCCTCTAGAGGAAAGACCCGTGAAACAGCACGGCTCGACCGGTGATCTTGAGAAATCCACACGGCCGCTGATGACGTTGAACTTGAAGTTTATCCTGCCTGACGCTCCAATTTTGTTGGGAACACTTCTGATTGGTTCCACGTTAACGTTGAACCAATCAGTCAACGCACACTTTTAGAAGTAAATTTCTTTTATTAAACCTCAAAAGCACAACTCGACAGGACTCCCTGAGATAATAGAATGAACACAGATAAAGGATAGATCGGAATGTCACAATCTAGGGGCGTTTCCGGTAATCTTTCTTGTAATTCTTCTAGCAGCTTGGCTCCACTCTAACAAGCATGCCCGTGATCTTGCCGGCCACGTTCGCGCCCCAGCCCTCCTCGATCATGGGGTAGATGCGCTCGCCCAGCATCTGCTTCTGCTCCTGCAGAAAGAGAAGAGAGGACGTCACTGGTGAGACAGCGCTTTACAACGATCAATTCAGAGCCTCCGGCTGCGCGTTGGCCAGGTCGGCGGCCGCGATCGGCTGCCGGTCCTGGATGTCTGGGCCCGGCGCATGCTGACTGGGCGGCGCGACTGCGACCCGCGTCGTGTGCGGCCGTCGCGCCGGACGCTCCGCCGCCACGGTCGAGCCGGCCATCACCCGCTGCTGGGCGCCGGCGACCACCATCTGCTGGGCGGCTGGGCTACTGGGCGGCCACCACGATCCACTTGGCGCCGCGCCGGCGGCACGCGAATGGGACAGACGCGGCGCCGTAGGCGCGGTACGGCAGCCGGCACCGCGCCCCTTGGCAGCTTGTGTCGGCGGTGTGCCTTGGCGCGGTGCGCTTCTCGCACAAGCGAGAGATTCTCGCAGCTCTTTCGTATTCGTCTGCAAAACCACAGCTTTCGCTCACGCAACTCCAGCACGCTTGTTTGTACACTGTACAGTATAGTCAATCCAGGGAACAGAACGATAGAACGGGAGTTCCTCAAGTCAGCATGCCGTACTGCAGGGAAACGTCGCTGCACTAGGCCTTGTTTACCACGTAGGCCGCAAAGAGTTGCTCTTGCCTTTCGACGTGGGCATCGACGAGCTCCACGAATCGCTTTCTTCGCGCCTCGCTCTCCTCGAGAAGATCTGCACAGGGCAGGGCGAGACGCGTGCGTGCGTGCGTGCGTGCGTGCGTGCGTGCGCGCGCGCGTGCGTGCGTGCGTGCGTGCTACGCGAATCTTACCGATAACCGCATAGTTGGTCGGCAGTCCCTCAGACGGCACGACGGTGACTCGACAGCAAGCGGCGCACTCGATTAGCGCACCGCAGTCAGCCTCCTTTGGAAGTTTTGTGTATTGCGCCTCGGTTGAACAAAGAAGCGCACAGCGCGGTTGATATATGTATCACCTCGTGCTGTCGGCATGCTGGAGCTGCTGCTCGATGCAGCGCTCGCAGAAGGTGTGTCCGCAGTGGAGCGACTTGGGCGTCGTGTACGTGCAGTGGCAGATGGCGCACTCCCCCAGGTCCAACAGCGTCCCTGATGTCGCCATCAATCACGACGACGACAGTTGTTCCTTATCCCTCGTCTTGTTGTCCAGCGACGCAAGAAGGGAAATCGAACGCAGCGCCGAGCGTGTATCCTGAGCTCGCAAAAACAGCGCTTGCGCTGACGCTGCGAGTGAGTCAGCGCTTGTATAGCAGGGTGTGCGAATCGCAGCGGCGGCGGCTAGTGGTGCGAACTCGCATGATTTGCATTGCTCGCATGCTTTTTTTGTGTGGGCGCAGAGGCGGCGCAACAATGCTCTGTCTTCTGTTTTCTGGCTTTTGGCTTCTGCCCTCTGTTTTCTGTCTGCCCCTATTCGTTCATTAGAGGGGAGGGGGCGTTGATTTTTCAACCCAACCTCTACCCTGGGCGTTTATTGGAGGGAGCATTCCTTACGTTCTTAGATGATTTGAGATGATATGATTAGATGACTGCATGCCGTGCAAGGACGCCTACGCCGTAAACCATTCCGGCCTGATTCGCAAAAGTAGACACGAGCATTTGAACGCAGCTCGGGCACCGACGCAATTCAAAATTCTAGAATCGAGATAAGCGCTTCCCGGAATAAGTTGTTCACCGGGACGCCTACATATGTGTGCCAGGCAGAATAACACGTCCGGCGGACACGTTATCACGGGGACAGGTTAGTCCGCGACACAGACCAATCAACCCACACGATTAGCCGTTGCCATTGTCGTCGTTACGCGAGCAATCCGGCAGTTGTTTATGCCTCCAGCCAGTCCGTCATTAGCGCGGCGACACCATCCCGCGCACGCCTGGTCAGGTAAGCTGGCTGTTGTGCAACATTTTTCAGGCTTGCAGAACTCTCGTTCATTTTTGTTTCGTTACATCACTTGGCATTTTATATTCATCCACAAATCGTCGCCCCATTCCTGTTTCTAGTAGGAAGGCACAGTGTTTCAACGTTGCGAATTCCACGTAATGGGCATCTGTTTCCGCAAGACGGAAAGATATTCCGCACGTGACCGCTTCAAGATGGACCGTCTTCCCAGAGAAGTGCTGAAAGAAGTGGTGGCACACATGTCGCTGCGAGAAATCGCAGCGTTGAGAGGGGCAGCGGCTTGTTTCGCTTTTGACCTCTTTCCGAACGACGCCGTCTGGCTGGTAGACGCTTGCGAGATGACTGTGGCGCTGCCCTATTGTGTCGACGATTGGCTGGTTGGTGGAAGCGTGTGCACGCGGGCGTACGCGCAAGCAACGCGGGTCGAGAAACGACTGCAGGAAATCCAACTCGTGACGGCGAGGCGACGCGTTCGCAGCGTCTGCACTCGGCGGGTTGCGGACGAGGGCTGGCCCGAATTGCTGGCACTGGAAGGGTGGCTGCAGAAATGCCGTCGGCAGTTCGCGTCGGATCGGCTTGGGGACACCTTCGCTCGTCTGAACTCTTTTACGCTCACCACGGTTGTCTACCGTAAAACCTATGATGATAAGCGCCACCCCTCCCCCCCCCCCACGCAAAGGGTCATTGGCCCCCACGCAAAGGCTCTACCGATCAGCGCGTGTTGCAAGCGATTGAGGTTACTACAACCCCAGAGTGTTCTCAACCTACACCACCCCCCCGCCTCCAACCATTTGTTACCCATTTAATTGTTTCTAGACTGTTTTGAAAACAAAGCAGTTCAACTCAATTATGTATGAAAAAGTGTTTACGGTATTTATTCTGACGGCTCACTAACTCGTTCCGCATGCACTTTGTTTACTCCATCGCGATTGGAGAGGTTTCAATTAAAATTAGGCAATGTACATTGCATCATTGTGTGCAGCCCTGATTTTGCAATTCAGTTTACAAATGAATTTAGTCATCCTGCATCGACAAAGTCGAACAACAGTACGAACGAAAGCAGTTCACTTACTTCCACTTGAAGCTGGTCTCGACATTTGTGAGAGACGCCCTGATGAGGTTGCGCTTTCCAGCTTGGAAGGAGACACGTCCGCCGGCAGTCAATCTGTGGCAGCCAGCCGGTGTCGTACAGTATAATTACCAGTATGTGGCTATATAACAGGAGATAATTCGCAGCGTCTTCACGACTGCAGATGCTGTTCCTTAAATCGTGCCTCACTACGCATGTGCACAATAGATGTCCAAAAAAAGATTTAGTGCGGGCCTTCGGCGTCTCCGCCTGCAACAGGTACTTCTGCTTCTACACGAAAGCCACGCCTTCCTGTCTCGAGAAGCGATGACTCTGTTGCGGCGTGGACTGCCGAACGTTGAGTGTCTGGAGCTGCCGGGCAACGGCTTCGTGAATTTGGGCGCCGACTCAAACTGGCCCAGTCTCGTGCATCTCTGCACCAACGGCTCTCGCAGTCCGCACGCTGTCGTCGAGTCGGACCAGATTGCTCGTCGACTCGAGCGCCTCCAACTCCACTTCTGGGACGTCCATGGCGATCAGCGCTTTTGCACCGGTCGTCTGTTCGCGCTGAGCTGCCTCAACGTCGGCTGTCTCGAAGTGGACGCGAGAGAGGAACGGCGCGCTGTTCGTTGCTCCTTTGCCGAGGCCATGACTGCCGCCCCGAACGTGCGCCACCTGCGAGTCAACACTGCCGTGGTGTCGGATAGAGGCGGCGAGGACGGCGGCTTCTCCTACCGCGCCTTCGTCGCCGCCGCCGAGAAGCTGCGAACGCTCGTCGTGGTCGGCATGCTGTCCGATTTGCCGCAGTGCGCCGCCGCCCTCGAGCCCACCGCCTGGCCAGAGACACGCGCGCCGCTGACGATTGTGCGGTCGAAGTGCGGCGACTTGCGCGTCGCGCCTTCTGAAGGAATCACTGGAGGAAACGTGCGAGTTGTCGACGATGAAACCGACTTGATTTGGTCAGAGGAAGATGACGCATGCTGTGATGCAACAACTGGAGTTGAACAGAAATGGCATCGATTTCTGTTTAAACCGTGATTCCTAAACTAATGCGTTTTTGTTGTTTGGCCCGTACAACTCATGATAACATGTGTCAAACGTTGGGTATTGGCACAGCAATCTCATCACGAACAGATATGTACTTAGAAGGATTCTCGACCGATCTACTGCTTGTAGGGACCATGCGTCCCATCATTTACCCCCGAACCAGATGTACGAGACTGAAATTACACATGCATTGGACAACCATTTGAGCATTGAGATCTGAACGTGATTAGAGTGTTGTTTTTGCGCGCCTGTTAAAAGCGGTGCGCACCATGAACCCTTTTGTGATGTGGCTAATTACCTATACGATTTACGGCACAGAATATCACGATTGTTTTAAGGTCAGCCTGTTTTGGGGCGCAAAGGGCGGGGCGAGTTTTCACTGCACTGTTTGGGAATACCTAAGTGCGGAATGAGGGAATAAGTGCGGAATGAGGAAACAAGTGCGGAATAAGGTAATGTACAAACCACCGAGGTATGTGTAAGCAAGGATAAGCAACGAAACGAGCGGTAAACGTGCAAGCGGCGGAGACTTCGACTGTCATTTAGGTACGAAAAGGAAGGACGTTTACACTTGATCTTTGTCGAGAAAGGTGTCGAACTGCTACATCATTTAGATGAAAAGATTCCATGTTTCGTCAAAAAATGCCAAGTTGTATCTATCGTGTGTAGCGCTGACGCTTCAGTGATGTTTCAACACTCAATCAACCCTTGCAAAATGCCGATCGTCCCGCTTTTTTCTATAGCTATACAACACTCGCGTCTCTGAACCGCACATACAGGGTGGCCCGCCGATCCGTATCCAACTTTAATCGCTCGTCATTCCTTGGTCCGGCGGTCGATTTTCCCAAAATTTTAACACGTGGTGCTGCAAACCTTTACTTAGATATGTACAAAGTTTCATTAAAATCTGCCCAGCGAATAACCTTATATTTGCTCATACGCCTAACCACCGGTTTTCAAAGTTTCCGCCGCCTACAGCGATGCATTTTTCACAGCGCTCTGAGACAGAACAACAGATTCTCGAGCAGAACTAAGCGTTGAGGTGGGCGAACGCGTTTGCTATCGCAGGCTTCGGAAGTTGCCGCTTTCTTTCGGCGAGAGAGCCAGTTTGTTCAAATCTCTTGACGATTTGCAGCACCGATTTGTGGTTGCAGGTTTTCCACTCCGGAAACAGTTTCGACAGACGTCTGACCATTTCCCGGGCATTTTTCGTCTCGTAATAAACTTTAACGGCACTAACTCTTTGCTCAAGAGAGAGAGGCGAACTTTCAGCCATAACGGTGCACAAAAAAACAAACTAGTTTTGCGCGTTACCGTAAAAACGGTATAGGTTACAGTAATTGTACATAACTTTTTATATTTTGTTTTGGAAACTGCTCAAACTTTGTACATATCGAAGTAAAGGTTTGCAGCACCACGTGTTAAAATTTTGGGAAAATCGACCGCCGGACCAAGGAATGACGAGCGATTAAAGTTGGATACGGATCGGCGGGCCACCCTGTACAATGTATGATTCGTGTATAATTGCGACGTTGTGTGAATCGGAATTGACACAGCTGGGGTTGTTCCGTTTTCCGAGTCGTGGGCGCTCGTTATTACGCTACCATTCCATGTACTCCATGGCGTAGTCAGCCAGCTGGGAGCAGGTCATCCTGAAGGGAGGGGCGGGTGGCTCTTTCGTGTCCAGAGCGGGCACATCGTTTCGACACTCACGACGGCATAAGCGGCAGTCCGGCGCTGACGACGCACTGGCAGGCGGCCTCGATGGAGGCCCGCGTCTTCTCGCCCGACGGATCGCACACCTCCCAGGCGGCGTCGTACGCGGCCTCTTCGGGCCAGACGTTCGCGAGCCGGCAGTCGAGCCGCTTCTCGCAGGGCCCGCCGCTCTGCTTCAGCTGCCTGCGCGCGCAGCGGTGCACGCATTTGCCGAAGCGCTTGGCCAGCCTCGCGCCGCGGCGGTCGAAGGCGCGCAGCATCTCGCCGTAGTCGCTCCAGCCGTAGTCCCAGTCCCAGTCCTCGCTGCTGCCCTCGTCCTCCTCGATCGTGTCGCCCTCGTTCGCGACGCACCTGCGCGTGCGTGCTTGCGCGTCTCTGCGCGCAAGACACGTGCAAGCGCGGCACTGGCCACTAACTGGGCTGGCAGATTCTCGCCCAGTTCCTGGTCCGCGCACGCATCCAGCTCGGCCCAGACCGCCTCCAGCTGATGGTAGCACTGCGTCGCACCCGACAGCATCTCGACCAGCTGGCTAGGCACCCCTTTTTTGTTCAGACAACTAAAACGCGAGCTATACTAGCGTGCGCCAGACGTAGCGAGTGATATTGGTGTGACTAACGTCGCGGCGCAGCTTTCCATCGCCTCTGCGCGAGCCACCACCTGCGCCGCTTCGCACTCCTCGAAGGGGCCGCACACGCAGATGGGCGCGTCCGAGTCGCCGCTGCTGCTGTGCTTGCCCTTCTTGGCCTCCGTCAGCGCCAGACACGCCACGGCCGCGATGAGGAGAAGAGACTTCAGCATGTCGTCTTCGGTTTGTCCCCCTCTGCAGGAACAATTCCAAGGCGCCAATCAAACCGACTGGCTCGAGCGAACAGCACGGCGCGCTTTTGTGCGGACGGAGACGGAAGTGGCGCTTTGGTCCCAAACGAATGAACTCTTGCTGCTCTGCGCTGTTGACAGCGCCAGCGCGACACAGACAACCTGCGTCAGCGTGGGCATGGACGCGCTCCGCTGCCTCCGTTTCAATTCGGTACCAATTACTTCGAGCCAGCCGGACAGGCCGTCCGGTTTTCATGCGCATCCGAACAATCGACTGTCTTCCGTGACGTTAGCAACAGCGGCGCAAAACAAATTACCTACGTTGGTATAGTAGCGCTGGTCCCACTCAACTTTGATTGGCGTCAACGTCAACAGTTGCTGCTGCTGGCCCAGCAACACGGTTTCATTGTGTATCTGCCACACACTGTATTCATCTCTCAACTAGGAACGGAACAAAACACAAGTTATAGGCTGTAGGCAGTACATTACATTGGGATTAGCTCCATCAAACGAACTGCACATGCACATACGTCAACGAGGAGCTCGCCTCTCTCATTCAGAAAAATTGCGCTGTTTGTCCAGCTATGTTGACGTCACACACCCGTATGGACGGATGTGCAGGTATGTACACTCAATCGCTTCTTGCCTTGCCGACGGAATGTAGGACACACATCGCGGTCGTGGGTCGTTTCTGCCACCAGTTTCTCTCTAAAATCAAAGTGACTGCATATCGTTGAAAACCGCTTGAATGACACAGAACCAAATACCATGCCAAATTTAGAACGCAAATGCTCGTCATGACACAGAAGCAAAATCAAGCATAAAAGAAGTGTGGCCGTTTTGGGCCTTCGGCAAACGCCTCAAGTCGCTTTAGACTCTAAGTACCGTAAACCCTCCAATAGTGGACCAACAAAAAGTGCCCTCAGGTAAGGAGAAGTTGAAAATACGTCCGTCGACTATTGGAGGTGAGATTCTGTTGAATCAAAATTAAAATTGCAGAGAGAATTTAGCAGTCAAAACTCAAAAGGGCAAATCTTACATGAAAATTAGAAACGGCCGTTTGATTTATCGTTGATTGTTGACACGATTGCACCGCTAGTTGGTTGCTTTCTGTGGTGTATGAGTAGTAACAGCCCCCCGGCGCAACGCAGATTACGGTATGTCTAATTCTCATTTCATTTTTCCCGGGGATACGGTATCCGCAAAATTCTTTCGTTTAGGTGAGCCGAGGGGCCTCCCCCAACCCTGGTGAGGTGGGGGAGGGTGCTGTTGGGCGGCCGCCAGCGGCGGCCATCCCAACAGTAACCGCCGCGGCTGCGCTGCGCCAGCAGCCGTCTCGCTGCGCCCGCAGCCGTCTCACTGTTTTTCTATAACCGTTTTTGCGGGCAAAAATTTTGGGGATTACGGTACTTCAAAATACAAAATTTTCCGTGCAAATTTCAGTGTGCTGGGGGTCCCAAGGCATTGTGCTGAATGGCGCAGCCATACAGTGGGCGTCGCGCCGCTGCTACTCCAGTTTTCTCGGCGCGAGCAGTGCCAGCAACAAATTTTCCGCAAGCTACAGTATGTTCCATTGTCTTGGAGTTGGGCAACAATGTTTAGCCGACTTCCGACCGCGCTTCATCAGCGTTTTCTCGCGAGTTCGTTGTTCGGTGCCGTGCCGAGCAGTGGCGGCGCCAGGATTCAAAGTTAGGGGGGACAGTCCAAGAGTTACAGGGGGCAGTTTGAAAAGTTCCAGCTGTACAGGAACATTTTTGGGGAGGGCAAGATACTGGTGATTATTATTGGCAACCATCCACCAGTGTCTAATGTCAGCTTAAAAAGTGTGGCACATGGAGTAGGCGCAGCAGGCACCTTTTTTGTAAAGAAGAGGTAATAAACGGCCGATACATGAAGACCCAATACACGTATGTATACATCGCCTTCTCAGAAAACCCAGCGCCGCAGGTAAATTTTTTACTCTGCTGCGTCCCTACTAATTTTTTTTTTAATATTTTTCCAGGGAAAATTTTTTACCCTAGTCCTTGGGAACCTCACAGAATAGATCCCAGATCTTTCCCATGATTCCCAGATTTTTAGAACACTGCTCAATTGTGGCAGAAGCGGCAGACCGAAAATTCGCATTTTTTGTTAAAAATCAGCGCTGTTCCAAAATTGTTGTCCTCTACATCTTGCGCCGCAGGCGAAAATTTGGCTGTTGAACGTCGTTTTCTTCATTTTTTGGCGTTGACTCTGCCGCAATATCTTGGTTGGCAGTGAAGGACTCGCCTGTCCTCCAACGAAAAGTTCTCATTGAAATTCGTTATGCAGATACACACACAACACAAGCTCTCGTACATAATGGAGAGGAAAAAGTTGCAGGGGGCAGTCCAGAAGTTACGGGGGGCAGTCCGCCCCTCCCTGCCCCTACGTAGCGCCGCCACTGGTGCCGAGGCCTTGAGCGCCTGCTTGGACGTGGTCGACGCCGCCGTCAAGGAGATCGACAGGAGCTTATGGTAACTCGACGCCTGCGCCCAACTCGCTGCGAATTTTAGAGGTTGGGTCGGCAGGCCGCCGTCGCGTGCTGTAGTTGGTGGCGATCAAAAGACGGCGCTCGCTCGTCCTTTGGGCGTTGGCTCGAGGGCTCTTTCGTATTTGAGGGGTCCTTTCAGATTTCAGGGGTCTTCTCGTCTGGACGCCGATCAAGCTGACGATCCGCTTTTGCGATGCGCCCCCAGGCATCGGCAGATATCTCTGTGAGTGCGTGCGTTCGTGTGCTGGTGCTGGCGCTTTTTCTATGCAGTTGTGTCTCAGTTGTGTCAGTTGTGTTTTGAAAGAATCGGACGTTGGCTTCCCCCTATCTGGAGGCCGCTCTAAGTGCCGAAGCTGCATCGCCTCCCCGTCGGCGCCATCAGCAACCATTCGTGAGTGCGTATGTGCATGTCTGTGTGTCGGTGCGGGCGCATTTGCAAGTCTTTCTGTCACTACCAGATCCAGAAGGGGTGGGGGGATGGCCCCTTCCAGTCAGGTAGGCTAGGGAGGTTGAGAGGAAGGACGAGCACAGGGGCAAAGTGGGCATTCCATGGATTAAGGCGCACAAAAGCGTTTCGCCTGTGCTGCTGTGGTTGGATTGCATTATTGTGTGTTGAGCAAACGATGCAAATGCCGATGCCAGGCCTTAGGATAGACTTGCAATGAAAGAACTCTCCCCTATGTCAGATTATCCTGGATCCGCTAGTGACCTCGATGTTGGATTGCTGTTGCAGGTTTCAAAGCGCCCCAGCCATCAAGAGCCTACGCATCGACGGCCCACACCAGGTTGTTTGCCTTGTTGTGCTTGCTGGTGTGGATCGGCCCCATCCATTGTTGCAGCCTCGTCGGAGTCGGCAGCTCTCTTCCCCACATCGGCACCAGCCATCCAGAACCACCCCCTGAACGATCAGAGACAGCTGTGATTCTGATGTGATCGCGGGTGGTGTCATGCATGTGAACTGTTGCTGTCTCTGACAATGGCGCTGATGCGACTGTTGGCTCTTGCTACCCAGGGAGCAAATCTGGGGACCCGCCCCGGGGGAGTGGAGGGCCGCCCCTGTGCTGGGGAGTGGAGGGCCGCCCCTGTGCTGGGGGAGTGGAGGGCCGCCCCCCTTCCCCTCCACTTGGTGAGTTGGGCGACAAAGTGCAGGGCGGCAGGCCGGAGGCTGCCCGCCCTGCAGTGGGCGCCTCCGTCCTCAGCCAAGGCTTATGCTAACACAACTGTAGTTGAAGTCGTAGTGATCGTGGTGTGTGGTGTGTGCATGTTGGGTGTTGAAACAAGTTACAGTAGTGATGTCAAGGTGCTTGAGTGCGTGAGGTGTGTGTGTGTGTGTGTGTGTGTGTGTGTGTGTGTGTGTGTGTGTGTGTGTGTGTGTGTGGGTGTGTGAATGCATGAATGAATGTTGTTGTTGGCTTTGCATCGAGGGTTGAAGCACACAAGTGAATGATTCAACAAGTATTTTTCACGCGAGAGAAAATCAGTGCTTGCACAAGTAGGTGACAAAGAACGGATTCGGATCATGTTTCACTGCCTTGCTAGGGGGTGCTTCCTCAGACATAGTGCGCTTCATCTTGCCAGTCTGCTTGGATGGCTTGGGTGTATTCTCTGCATGCCCCTTGGCCTGCTTGGCACACTCGGGTGCTGCCTGCTTGGCAGACTGAATCCCCTTGACTTGCTTTGCAGACTCGGGTGCTGTCTGCTTGGCTGGCTGAATCCCCTTGCCTTGCTTTGCAGACTCGGGTGCTGTCTGCTTGGCTGTCTGAACCCCCTTGGCTTGCTTGGGTAGAATCTTTGTGGGTTTGCGCCCGTGCTTGACTGGCTTGATAGCTTCATTGCCTCCTGCCTTGGGCTCCACTTGCTTACGAACTTCTTTGGTTTCTGCCTTGGGTTCCAGTTCCTCTTTGCCCCCAGCCTTGAGTTCGAGCTGCGCATCTTTGCCATCAACCTTGGGTTCTTTGGCAGGTGGCTTGGGTTGCACACTATCTTGCTGGCTATCTTCACTGGGCTCTTGGGGCGTGCCTCCATGCTGGAGGGCTTCTTCTTTGGGCTCGACTACATACCACGGAGGACCGAGAATGTCACTAACAAGGTCGCCCATCCAGTCTTTCTCCATGACTGATTGATACTGACAAATGGACACTGCTTTATATAGATTTGAGTGCATGTATGACACACTTCTGACAGATGGCGAGGTCTGATGGCAGAGCCAACTCAAAGTTCTCCTCGACAAACTCTACAACATCTTGATCATTCCTGCAGAGGTCATTTGAGTATGTTTGAATAACTTCTTCAGCAGGTACTCCTCGACACTGATGATGCAGCATGTATAGACAGTGTGCTCCACATGTGTCTGTTCCAAGAGATTGCACTTGTCTTTTGTTGTGCCAAGTTGGCAACTCAGACACTATGAATTTGAGCTCCACATCAACAGGTCTTCCAAAGGTGTCGAACCACTCAGCACGCCCTCCTCTTGTCACATAGATTGCAATCCAGTGCTTGCCAGGCAATTGGTGTGGATCAGTATTGATGATAACACAAGTGTTTGGACGTAGTGTTGGTACTCTGTCACATGCAAAGACACCAAGACACACCTCAGAGATGTATTCATCAGAACTAACCGCAGACATCAACTGCCGAGTATTCATGCCGAAAAGTCATAGTAGATCTCTCTACTCTGGTTTATATACATGACGGAATCATACTCTAGGAAGCAGATCAACTTGAGGTCACTTTTCGTTGCCTTTTCAAATGTGGCATCCAATGAGACAGCACCATTCTTGATCAGCTGCAGAGACTCGGATCCATCAGCAGTGAGGTCAAAGACAAGGAATGTGTATCCTTGACCAAACGCATCATACGATATGCCATTTCCCGGACCATCCATTGGCAGGTTGAGTCCATCATACAGCATAAAGTAGGGCCTTGTGTACAACCCCCTCTCAAAGTCCATCAGCAATGGGTTCCTTGGCACAGGTACACCACCAACATGCAGCTGCATGCCAGTGAGAGAGAAGTGCTGGAAGTTGAAGGGATTCGTTTTCAACGACCCTGCATAGGCGTTCCTCGTCACCATCCCAAGCACAACACGGCGAGGCAACTGTCCATTCGAGAGTGGCATGTTGTGAATCTCCTTGCGGCCACTCTCTAGATGCTTGACAATCACTTCAGTGCGACGGATTGCATATCTTGCAGGTTCGACAGCCAGCTGCTTCTCAATAGCCATTCTCATTGATGGCATTACATCCACCTTCTTGACGTACCAGACGAGTGACTCGATTTCAACTTTGAATGTTTCATCGTCTGTAGCTTGCAGACAGAACTGTTCAGGCTGGCGGTGCAATTCGAGCAGAATGTCAACACCATTCAGCATGAGTTTATCATGACTGAATGTGTCTGTATGAAGAGCACCCATCAGCTCGACATACTTGCTGCCATTGATCAGAGCAGCACGATGCTTCCAGCCCTTGTTATCAGCTGGCTTTTCAAATGCTCCAGGAGTATCTTGATACCACCCGCCAATGGTGAGAATGCCAGTCTTTGTGTCCTTGGAGCAGTTGAGCAGGTTCTCAATGTAGCAGCGATAAGCATAATTGCTGCCCGAATCGTACACCATGCGACTGTTGAAGTGGAGTCGCACTTGCTTGAACAGGCTGCATGCAAAGTTGTTCACCAGAGCCGCTGTATAAGGAGTTGCATCTCCATCTGCTGCAGCCATATTTCCATCCTTGGTCTTCACTGAGAACTTCATGTACAGGAATGAATTGTTTAGGTCCAGGTACTGTGGGTCCCGAGACAGCTCAAAAATGTATGGGCCAGCCCCACTGCTTGACAAGGCATGCTTGGGATAGACTGGAACCAATGCAGTAGAGTCAACCACAACTTGAGTAGGTGGAATTGAGAAGAGAGCCAGCTCAGTCTTGGAAGCCAGCGGCATCTCCTTATCCAAAAGGTATGCCATACTTCTTCTTGCTGCCCTTTTTTCGCTTGATGACTCTATTTAGCCTTTTTGGAACTGCCTCAGTCTTGGGCGGTTTGCCAAGGCCGCTTCCTTCCTGCTTGTCAACGACCTTTCTTGCAGTCTTTTTGATTGCCCTTGCTGCGTTTCGTTTTACAGACTCTTTGACGTTACTGCCCTCGAGAGCGTCACTGGCAACGTTGGCAGCTCCAGCAACAAGATTCTTGCCCAATGTCTTGCCAATTGGCAGAAGAAATCGAGCGATTGAGCGAAAGATGCCACCAAGGCCTGAACCACGCTGGAATGGCAAGCCCTTGTACACGTGTAGAGTGCCACCAAGCTGGTCAGCAGAAAGTGGTTCATACAGCACACGCATCCTTGAGCACAGGCCATAAGAACGCCCCTTATATACTCTCACAAGGTGCTATCACTGTCACTATCACTGTCACCAAGAGCTTCCATTGCTTCATGTCGAAATGACTGGAGGTGGGCATCATACTCTTCTTGTCCAATGTGCTTGGTGCTGCACTCTGTACATGTGTGCATGTCTTTGACTGCTGACTTGTGTTGCTTGCTCATAAGATGGTCATTGAGGCACTTTTGTGTGTAGCATGGCTTTAGGCAGTCTTGGCAGTAGTACTTTGGGATAATGCCAGCAGCCAGCTCCATCAGTAGCTTGTGACGTTTTGACACCTTTACATGACGCTTAAACTCTTGCTCATGTCCACACTTGAACCCACAAGGCTCACAGACAAACATGATTCCCCAAGCAAGATAGAGCCAGTGTCATATCACAATGATGATGCATCAACATGTAGGTGGGTAACAAAAGTATATAAGGTAGCAATGCATAGCACCCTATTCACTACAATGGACACTTACGATGATGTTCGAATACATGCCAACTCAAGCATCATCATTGCTGGGCCTACCCAATCAGGAAAGACAACATTCACTGTCAAGTTCGTTCGGCTAGCAGATCAGATGTTTACCAAGAAGATGGATCAGATATTCTGGTGCTACACCATATGGAATGATAGCTATGCAAACCTGCCATCACAGGTCAAGTTCGTGGAAGGCCTGCCTGATGCCGAAGCCCTCAAGGACAAGTCAGTCTCAAAGCTGGTTGTGTTTGATGACCTTATGGTTGAGTGCTCCAAGTCAGATCTGCTGACTACATTGTTCACACGAGGGGCCCATCACCACAACATCACCGTGATCTTTCTCACTCAAAACTTCTTCTACAAGGGTCTTCGAACTGCACGACTCAATGCAGGTTACATTGTGCTGTTTCGTTCAGCTAGTGATGCACTGCAGATGAACAACATTGGCCGTCAGATGTACCCTGGACATGTCAAGAAGTTTGTGGTAGCTTTTGAAGATGCGACCAAGAAGCAATATGGATACCTGCTGATTGACCTTCACCCTGCTACTCACGATGCATTGCGTCTTCGAACGAACATCTTTCCTGATGAGATCTGTTATGTGTACCTCATTCGGAAGGTATAAATACAGTGCTGAACCATTGCGGCAATGATGACTTCTCGTCTGAAGCAAAACCTGGCATTGTTTCGCCTTCTCTGTGACTCTAAGCCAAGACTACGGCTTGCAATCTTACGAGGGTTGGATAGCGAGACAATCAAGAGCATTGCTGAGTGTTGTCACAACCTGGCTCGTGGGAACATTCCATTGACTCCTGCCCAAAAGACACGTCTACGCAAGTTTGGTGCTGCAGTGGTGCGCATTGCAGACAAAGGAACTTCAGTTGCTGAGAAGTGCAAGGTGTTGATTCAAAAAGGTAGTGGACTACTCACTGCTGTGCTACTGCCAACAGTTGCTGCGGTCACTGCATCACTATTGGAAGATGCGTAAGATGAAGGTAGTCCCTGCAGACATGCCTGATATGGCCAAGACACACATGAATGCAACTGGTCAAGAGATGCAGGATATCATAAAGGACTACACTGTGGATGATGACCTCAGAGTCAAACTGTTTCATGATGCTCTTGCTCGCTACTCAGTGGCAAAGGACACTGTGAAGAAACCAAAGCCAGTGCTAGTGAAGCAGGTGGAGACATTGGCAGATATACCATGGAAGCATGTCTTGGATGGAATTCCATACACAAAGCAGCGTACTGCCAACTCTCTCATGGACTTTCTACAGTCTAAAAGAGACACGATTAAGTTCAATGAAGGTGGTGAACTGCTGGATAACAATGGCCATCCAATCTCTGGTTCAAACATTGGGCGACTGTTCCACCATGCAGTATGAGACTATGTTAGAGAGAATCCAGTTGGTTGGGACGAGTTTGAGGCAATGCTCATGCAGAACCATGTTCCAGAGATGGCTCTTGGCAACAGATTCAAGTTTGCTGTGCGTGAAGAGCCTCACACTCCTACATCACTACATAGACCCAAGCCACCTCGAACGCCAAAGAAGGCGAACAAGAAGAGCCCCCAAGTGGGCTCAGGACGACCCCTGATAGTGAAGAAGAGTGCCAAGCATCCAATCAAGGAGGCATTGCAATTCGAACCTCTATATAAGTGACCTCTCTGTGACAAGCGCTGTTGCATTATGAATCGTGTGCTGAAAAAACTCTACTTGACGCCTGGTTCCCCTGCCTACTTTGCAGGCATAAACACATTGTATAGAGAAGCAAAGAAGGTCAACTCACACATCAAGCAAAAGGATGTGATTGACTACCTTCAGTCTGTCAGCACCTACACAAAACACAAACCTTCACTAAGAAGGTTCAAGAGGAATCGAATGGTATCACTTGGCATTGGATATGACTACCAGCTAGACCTCATTGACTACTCCAAGCTTTCAAGGCACAACTCTGGTTTCAAATACATCCTGTGCTGCATTGACATCTTCTCAAAGTTTGCATGGGCTGAAGCTATAAAGAACAAGATGCCAACTAGTGTACTACAAGCCTTTAAACGAATGTTGAAGAAACAAGGCAAACCTGCACGGATTATGACTGATCGTGGCAATGAGTTCAAAGGCCAGTTTGCCAAGTGGGTCAAGGATAACGACATTGTTCACATTTGGGCACCTGATCCAGACATCAAGGCTGCAGTTGTGGAGCGGTTCCAGCGCACTATCAAGAACAAGATTTCAAGGCACTTTACTCACAACAACACAAAACGTTACATCACAGTGCTGAACAAGATCATTGAAGGGTACAACAAGACCTATCATCGATCAATCAAGATGGAGCCATTCAATGTCAACATCGAGAATGAGCCAATGGTTAGAGCTACACTGTACAGCACTCCTCTACCTGACAGTCCAAAGTTCCAGTACAAAGTTGGAGATTCTGTTCGCGTTATCAAAGAGAAGTCAAAGCTAGGAAAGGGCTACTCAAGGCAGTTCACCGATGAAGTGTTTCTGATATCAACATGCCTAGAGCATCGACGGCCAGCCACTTACCGCATTGAAGCGTTGGATGGGGAAGCAATTGAAGGGGTGTACTATGAACCAGAACTGTCAAAGGTGAAGATTAGTAGGTGATGAGAGTATATAAGCGCCAGCCAAGTGTTGACAACTGTAATGGACTCCAACTCAGATAGCAGTAGTAGGCACTGGCCATTGTGTGGATCCAAATTTCCAAAGTCGGAGATTGTGTTCTTTTCCCAAGTGATTGCAGTCTACTTGCTGATCATTGCTGCACTGGTGAATGTGTCCCTTCGTGAAGGTGACAAAAACATCTGGTGGTCGGTGCTGAGCGCCTGCATTGGATACATTCTGCCCTCACCAAACCTAAAGAAATGAGTGAGTTCTACATTACAGTCCCAAGCAACACGGTTGAAGAGAAAGCAATCTCCGTGTTCACATGCAAGTTGGCTGAAACTGTGGACTTGGGAACTGGAGAATGGGTTGTTGCACTGAGTGAGTTGATCTACCCAGTCAGCTATGTTACCCACAAAGGATGTGCACTAGAAGTCACCATGGAAGACTACATACCAAAAAGCGTGAAAACCCTCTTCAGACCCAATCCTGAAAAGAGAATCAGAATTCCAGTTGGCTCGCACTATCTAGAACGTATTCCAGAGATGAAGACAATCTATCGACTTGAGGACAACCACTACACCAGTGCAAATGAGATTGTCAACAGACTCATGAATGAGTTCAAGAAGATGAATGATGTAAGACGCCAGTATACATGGGGGTTTGAGGAAGCTGCTGAGGATGCAACCCTTCTATGGGACAGACAGGAGGAATCGCTCAAGCTTACCTATGATGCTGGATCGAACAGAGTCAACCTGCTCATACAGGAGCCTGTGCACCATGTGAGGATGACCAAAACACTTGCCTACAGTTTGGGCTTTACTGAGCCTGTGTTGAAGAAGGGAGCTCTGCATCGTGCACAACTGCCACCCGACCCAAAGGGTGGCAAGCATGTCTTCTTTGTGTACTGCAACCTCGTCTACCCTTCATTGGTTGGAAACACTCGTGCTCAGCTGCTCAAGGTCGTTGCACCCAAAGGAGAATATGCCTCTATTGCCATCGCCAAGTTCCCACAACTGCAATACATGCCAGTCGCACTCAAGCGCTTCCATGAGATTGAGATCTCTATAACAGGCACCGATGGAGAGCCAATCAACTTTGCATTTGGAACCATCTACTGCAAGTTGCACTTTCGAAGAAAGCGGTTGTGATTAGTATATAAGCACCCATCCCAGTGATTCATTGTGACAATGTATTCTCTGGATGTGTTGCGCTTGAATGAGTTTAACGATCCTGTTGATAAGCTGAACACTCGAGCGACACTCTACATCTTCCTCTTTATCATTGGTTTGGCTGTTTCCAAGCAGCTAAGCCCAATACACTGCATCACACCCCCATGGGGAGATGAGTTGGCTACAGATCCCAAGACTTGGGCTGACTATGTTGAGTCAATGTGCTTTGTTAATGGAACATATGCATTCAACACATACGAGCCAAGATTGGATCGCCCAATCAACTGGTACCAGTGGATTCCCTTGATTCTCTTTCTTCACTGCATAGCACTTCTCATACCCAACTGGATATGGCACATCTGCCTCACATACTGTGGTGTCAAGGATCCAGCCAAAGCAGAGAGACTACCAGATTCACTTGTCTATGCTACCTGACAGTCAAGTTCCTCTATTTGTGTGTGATTCTTCAGTTCTATGGTGCAACCACATACATGCTAAATGGCAAGTATGGATGGTTTGCCTGGATGAATGGCCTCTTTCCATTGAAGGTCTACTGCAACTTTACATCCAAGCATATGGGTACGATTGGCAACCAGTATTGGGTAGAGTGTATCCTGCCTGGCAATGTGCTGTATGAAAAGGCATACCTATTCCTGTGGTACTGGCATGCTGTTCTGGCATTGGCTACGGTTGCTAGTGTGGTCTACTGGTGTATGCACCTGTGGAGTGGTGGGAATAGAGCATTGCACCTCCAACTGACAAGGTTCAACTATGGAAAGAAGATGGATGCAACAGTATAAATGGGTGACTCACCAATCATTAGCATCATCATGGAACTTCAATGAGCTTGTTGCATTAATCTATGTCAAGTCTGTTGACATTCTGTGTGGTGCGGGCTCGGCATTTTGTTTTGGTTGCGTGTCCGTCTAGGTAGCGTCAACTGTTGGCATTCCAGAGCGCGCCCTCGGCTCTTTCGCGCTTTTGTTTTGGTTGCGTGTCCGTCTAGGTAGCGTCAACTGTTGGCATTCCAGAGCGCGCCCTCGGCTCTTTCGCGCTCTGTGTCGTTACCAGTGTAGTCTGTTCTGTTGAGTTGAAGTTGCGTTGAGTTGAGTTGAGCTGGTCAGCCCCACACCGCCAAGGCGGGCCACAACTTTTCAACAAAGTCCTACCGTTGGATTCCTGGGTTGAGGGCAGCAATCATTAAACGTTATGAGAAGCTGGATCTACCAAGACCACCACTGCCGACACACTTTACAGAGGAACAAGTGGGTGGAGGGCAAGACATCCATCCATTCACTATTCAAGACAAGGGATGCACAAAATCAACCAAGTTTCACACAGATTGCTACAAGTTTGGGCTAGCAATTGACGACACCGATTTCAATCCCACTCGTGATCTACCAGTTGCGCTAGAGGCATTACTAAACGCTGCGGCGACACACTCATCGCCTACAGCACAGATTGGAGTCACTATTGCACATCCAGGAATGAACAAGGAAGCGTTGGTACTCTTCATGGCCAAGGAAAGACTCTCTGTGGAGCGACTGGTCAACCAAATGAACATGCTCATGCAGTCAAATAGGATCATTGATCTAGATGGCCTTGATGTCAACGTAACCACGATTGACTTGCCTCGACGTGCACAGTGATTCTTGTCAGATCATTCAGTTGTGTGCACCAACACCCCACATAGAGGCAACAACATCACATACGTATTCACACACACACACACACACACACCACACACACACACACACACACACACACACCTCACACTCATGCACGCAAGCACACACACACACACACACACACACACCACGATCACTACGACTTCAACTGTAGCTTCTTTCAACACCCAACATGCACACACCACACACACCACGACATCACTACGACTTCAACTACAGTTGTGTTAGCATAAGCCTTGGTTGAGGACGGAGGCGCCCACTGCAGGGCGGGCAGCCTCCGGCCTGCCGCCCTGCACTTTGTCGCCCAACTCACCAAGTGGAGGGGAAGGGGGGCGGCCCTCCACTCCCCAGCAGACGGGCGGCCCTCCACTCCCCCGGGGCGGGTCCCCAGATTTCCTCCCGAGGCAGCAAGAGCCAACAGTCGCATCACAGCCATTGTCAGAGACAGCAACAGTTCACATGCACGACCCCACCCGCGATCACATCAGAATCACAGCTGTGTCTGATCGTTCAGGGGGTGGTTCTGGATGGCTGGTGCCGATGTGGGGAAGAGAGCTGCCGACTCCGGCGAGGCTGCAACAATGGATGGGGCCGATCCACACCAGCAAGCACAACAAGGCAAACAACCTGGTGTGGGCCGTCGATGCGTAGGCTCTTGATGGCTGGGGCGCTTTGACACCTGCAACAGCAATCCAACATCGAGGTCACTAGCGGATCCAGGATAATCTGACATAGGGGAGAGTTCTTTCATTGCAAGTCTATCCTAAGGCCTGGCATCGGCATTTGCATCGTTTGCTCAACACACAATAATGCAATCCAACCACAGCAGCACAGGCGAAACGCTTTTGTGCGCCTTAATCCATGGAATGCCCACTTTGCCCCTGTGCTCGTCCTTCCTCTCAACCTCCCTAGCCTACCTGACTGGAAGGGGCCATCCCCCCACCCCTTCTGGATCTGGTAGTGACAGAAAGACTTGCAAATGCGCCCGCACCGACACACAGACATGCACATACGCACTCACGAATGGTTGCTGATGGCGCCGACGGGGAGGCGATGCAGCTTCGGCACTTAGAGCGGCCTCCAGATAGGGGGAAGCCAACGTCCGATTCTTTCAAAACACAACTGACACAACTGAGACACAACTGCATAGAAAAAGCGCCAGCACCAGCACACGAACGCACGCACTCACAGAGATAACTGCCGATGACTGGGGGCGCATCGCAAAAGCGGATCGTCAGCTTGATCGGCGTCCAGACGAGAAGAGCCAACGCCCAAAGGACGAGCGAGCGCCGTCTTTCGATCGCCACCAACTACAGCACGCGGCGGCGGCCTGCCGACCCAACCTCTAAAATTCGCAGCGAGTTGGGCGCAGGCGTCGAGTTACCATAAGCTCCTGTCGATCTCCTTGACGGCGGCGTCGACCACGTCCAAGCAGGCGCTCAAGGCCTCGGCACAGCACCGAACAACGAACTCGCGAGAAAACGCTGATGAAGCGCGGTCGGAAGTCGGCTAAACGTTGTTGCCCAACTCCAAGACAATGGAACATACTGTAGCTTGCGGAAAATTTGTTGCTGGCACTGCTCGCGCCGAGAAAACTGGAGTAGCAGCGGCGCGACGCCCACTGTATGGCTGCGCCATTCAGCACAATGCCTTGGGACCCCCAGCACACTGCAATTTGCACGGAAAATTTTGTATTTTGAAGTACCGTAATCCCCAAATTTTTTGCCCGCGAAAACGGTTATAGAAAAACAGTGAGACGGGCGCAGCGAGACGGCTGCTGGCGCAGCGCAGCCGCGGCGGTTACTGTTGGGATAGCCGCCGCTGGCGGCCGCCCAACAGCACCCTCCCCCACCTCACCAGGGTTGGGGGAGGCCCCTCGGCTCACCTAAACGAAAGAATTTTGCGGATACCGTATCCCCGGGAAAAATGAAATGAGAATTAGACATACCGTAATCTGCGTTGCGCCCGGAACGGGGGGCTCTTACTACTTGTATGCATAGTGTAATTCATGCTTCTGGGCATGAATTGGCAGTGTAATTCAATGGCACTTCATGCTCCTGGGGCACAAGTGGACGGTCCACTATACTTCATTAACCTCTCCGCTCCGTATTACTATTGGGGCCTGGGGGGGTCTGCTATTTGAGAGGGGCACTGTTGGAGGATTTACGGTACATTGTAGAGTTTGGTTGGTGCAAGCTGTGTGCAACTGTTGGCTTGTACTACATCATGATTGAAAATGGGACCCGTTTTTGCACATGCTGTTATACAGCACCAAAACTGTTCAATTTATACTATGGTTACACCTTGGAAGAAGGGCATTACATAGGAGTACAAATGACATGTCGTCAAAGCATTTCTGGGTCTTTTTGCAAAATTTCTGGGAACACATGCTTAAGGATAGGGCCCAATCTGGGAGGAAAATTTTTGTGTCTGGGAGCAGAATTTCTGGGTCTTCGATCAAAATTTCTGGGTGAATCTGGGAAAACGCATGGTTAAGGATAGGACTCGGACGTGTCCAATCAGGGAGGACAATTTCGGGGTAGTCCAAAAATCTGCATTGCAATTGCCGATGGAGGAGGCAGGAGGGAGGACCTCCAAGTCCGTGCGTAGGTACACCGGAATGCACTGATGCGCCCTAAAGGCATCCACGCTGCACCCTCCCCGCCCTAATACAGGGCCAAAGGAGTCAACGCTGCCTCTTGGCACACTGCCTGTGTAGCGAGGTAGGTAGCCCCGTAGCAGAGGGGAGTGGGTGGCTGGCTTCGCGTTTGTTTCGCGAACAGGGTGAAAAAAAAAACTAGCCAAAGTTTTACTATCATTTTATTTGAATTTTTTTTGTTGAATGCACACATGGCGCGAAGGCAAAATTTTCAAATTTTCGCATCACCTACGTTCGTTCTGAAAGTCATGCACATTTTGTTACGCTTTGTACAAAATTAACTGCGCCGCAGACAAAAATTTTGCTAATTCTACATCTCTCAAGGCCTTCTTCCTTGAAATTGACTGTAATGAGCGATTGTAGTTGGCCTGTTGGCCAGCAGTGGTGGATCCAGAAATTTTTTTGAAGGGGAGAAGGATTTATTAGAAGAGGGAACCCTGTTGATATTTAGAGATGCTGGGTCATTTCAACGATGTTCTGGATACCCAATCCGTCCCTTATTGACAAGTAATACACAAAATCGGCGCCACAGGCGAATTTTTTTGCGATTCGACCACCTACACGCATTTTTGTGCGGAAAAGTAGGTTCGCTAGGCATGTTTCTTCTTCTGCGGCGCAGTCCTCCCCCCTTCGCACTAGATTCTCAATTTTAGGAGGGAGAATCCCCCCGCCCTGCTCCCTCCCTGCATCTGCCACTGTTGGCCAGGTTCACTAAGAACTGAATACTCCCTGGCCCAACCAAGGTTTACTTCGTCCAAGGGCGTGGTCACCTCAGCGCCGCAGGCAAAAATTTTTCGCTTAGGGAATCCTAAATCCTGCCCCAAAAAGGAGTCCCTAGTTCAATAGTGACTTGTACGCTCACTACAGTGTCGCAGGCAAAAATTTTGCGCGTATGGGTAGTGCGTTAATCTAAAGGAAACAAATAGACATGTGCTAAACCTCCCTGGCCTGCCTGCTTGCGCTTCACCTTCGCCTCCCACCCACTTTTCGCCCCTCGCCTACCCGCCCGCCCACCCGCAATCCGTCCAGCTATGGGGGCGATCGCCCCTTTCGCCCCCCTCTAGATCCGCCCTTGCTGCTGAGCATCCAGCGCCGACGCTCGCTCCTACGAGACGGCTACCATGATGCACGGTGCACGTGTCTTACACGTGCATGGCTCGCCTCAGTCGCGCGTACCCCATCTAAGGTGGGTTTTGCCAACGCGGCAATGAATCAACCCCGTCTGAGCCGCTTTTGCAGGAATGGGGATGGCAAGCACGCACAGTACACTTCTTAGAATAGCCTATAGAAACTCTCGCAGGAATTGCATCTTTTGCGTATGCGTGTCGCTGGCGAGAAATCATTTCAAGTCAACCCGTCTTACGACGCGTTATTTGGGCTGGGTTACGGTAGCGGCGGGACGTTCATACCATTAGCTCGAGTTAGGAACGCGCGCACGATCAATATCGATCGAGTTTTGCGATATATCACCCGTTCATCACACCTTTGGCAATGATTAGCTTTTTTTACCCAAACCGCTCGACACGAAGGGGCGTATCGCTACCTCGACTCTGCGACTCTGCGAGAATCGCACTACGATCTGGTTTAGGCGGCCATTTTGTTTTTGGCGTCGAGCCAAGAAGTTTGTGATGGGTTGGGGCGGTGACGGGGTCCGTGGCCCCGCCGGAGTTATAGGCGATCAAAAATATCGATCGAGTTTTGCGATATATCACCCGTTCATCACACCTTTGGCAATGATTAGCTTTTTTTACCCAAACCGCTCGACACGAAGGGGCGTATCGCTACCTCGACTCTGCGACTCTGCGAGAATCGCACTACGATCTGGTTTAGGCGGCCATTTTGTTTTTGGCGTCGAGCCAAGAAGTTTGTGATGGGTTGGGGCGGTGACGGGGTCCGTGGCCCCGCCGGAGTTATAGGCGATCAAAAATGTATAATCTCGCGCGCGCAAGTGCTCACATATTAATGGTTGTTCGCTGACGCGTACACCCTGATTTCATAGGAACACATGGACACACATGGACAGAAACACATGCGGGCAGCGGGACTCACAGACCGACAAACATCTGAGCATCCGCGCAGCACAGACAAACAAAGAATGCAGTGGCCCAAATCTCAGGCACCGCAGTCTTCCATTGGAACGCACCGACTTACTGACTCGTCTGCCCTTTACGCACCGGCTAGCGGCCGTGGCTGTCCTACATATGGAGGTATAACTCGTCGTTGCATGCTGTTTGGAATTTTTGGTGCGTGCGTGCGTGGCATGCAATTAATTCGTCGTCATCGCTTTGCAACGAAGTGACGAAGTTTAAAAACAGCAAACCGAAGGAAGAACATCGCGTAAACGACGGATTTGCATTGACGGGTTTGTAACTCGAGATCGTTGCCGCGAGATCCACGAGGTATTCATAGACGCGAGATCCACCACACTCACAGTACTCGGTTTCGCGAACAAACAAACAGTCTTGAACAAAGTGTAGGTATCTTCCCAAGGAGAGCTGCAATAGCATAAGAAATCGTAGTGCTGAATGAAAGAAGGCGCTCCCCCAGTACGCTGAAAAGACTACCTACTGTGTGTAGATCAGAGCTGGGGTCTCTTAGCTTAGAAGTAGGGCTGGAGGACGCGAGTGATGCACTTGCTGTTCTCCTTCAAGTAGAAGCCGTGCACGGTGGGGTCGACGGGGTCGTACCCGAACTTGCCGACCGGCTTGGAGCCGTAGTAGTGCCGGCAGCTGGGCCGCTTCAGTCCGGCCGTCTCGCAGTAGCTGCTGACAAGGCAGCCCGCCTGGGAGGCGCACTTGTCGCCGCAGTTCTTCGCGGCTCGCTCGAACGCCCTCTGCGTCTTCGTGAACGTGTAGCCCAGCTCGTTCGGCTTCGTGAACGGGTAGAGCACTGCAACGCCGGTTCGCGCTCGGCTTTCCGCTCGCGACGACTTGACCGGACGCCAGGGACGCCAGCTCACCTCGCCGGCCCGGCATCAGGTGCGCCTGGTAGAAGATTTCGTAGCCGAGCATGAGCCTCACGGCTGCGAAGCGGGTATCTGAAGCGGTCGCGAGCCTGCGTGTGCGTGCGGCGCGTAGCGGCGTCCCTGCGACGAACCCTCCATGCAAATGACGGCCCTGGGCCGGACGGCAGGCTTCTCGCACGTGTCCCAGACGTGGTCGAGCATCGGTCCCTCGGGCGCGCTGTAGACGACGAGGAAGAGGCAGAGCACCTGCGGCTCGCCGCCCAGCTGGGCCTGCCTGGCGTCGATGATCTTGAGCTGCCGCAGGAACTCCGGGTAGTGGAGGTCCCACGGCACGGGCGCAGTCTCGGACTCGTCGTCGTTGACCCGGTGCGGAGTGGCTGGCGCCCAGCGGAAGGCCTGGGGCGCTCTCGCGGTGATGTTCGTAGGGACGAACTGGCCCCCCGTCCAAAACGCCGCATACGGCTCCCAGGCCACCGCGACGTCCTGAAAGCGTCAGACGCGCCTAGTGGGCCGCGCCGCCAACTCGCCGGCTCACTGGCACCTGCAGCTTGCCGACCATCCAGCCGAGCAGGAGGAACGCCTCGCGCGGGAAGTCGTACAGGCCGGCGAGCCGTCTGGGGCTGTCGTAGACGTCGTTGCTGGAGCTGCAGACGAGCTGCGCCTCTTCCTGCTCGTCGGCCTCCTCCATCTCGATCGTGTAGCAGTCCCCGCCGGGACTGAAGAAGCCGCCCGCCTCCCGGCAGGCCTTACGCTCGCTGTCCCCGGCTATAATGGTGGCCTGCGTGAGCGTCGCCGCGTCGGCGTCCAGTCGACGCAGCGCAAGCCGACTTACGGTCGGACCAGATGAGGCCGGCGGGCCAGCCGAACCAGCCGGAGGCGCAGGTGTGCGTTGTCTTGCAGCTGACGCCCTGGTAGAGTTTGGCGCAGCCTCCTTGCTCGAGCTGGGCCATGCCGATGCCGGCGTTGTTGGGCAGGCGGTAGAAGTAGTTGACTTTGCTAACGAACGTCTTCCTCGTGCGGTTCCGGTGTCCCTCCTCGCAGTGCGTGGGGCAGGGACTCCAGGCCGTCCACTGCGTCACGCAGCCGAGGGGGTCGTCTGCCTCGTCGACGGGCGGCCGGTCTGAGCGCGACGCGACGTAGAGACAGTACACAGCGGAAGGGCGAGGCCGAGGGAGGAAGACGGACAGATTCGCAAGGAGTCGACCACTCACAGTTGCCAAGGTCCAGCTCGTCCGCGCTGCTCAGCTCCGGCTCCAGCGCCACCATTGGGCTCGTCTGCGCGTCCTGGGAGACGGGGGCGGTGGTGGGCGAAGAGCTCTGCTCGGCGGGGCAGTAGCCAGTCTTGCCGTTGTCGGCTAAACTGGCCGTCTCTATGGACTGCGCGTCACACAGCCACAGCCTCGGGCTAGTACATAGGTACAATGTACATGGGACGGACACAACGTGCTGTAGTACATGTACAACAACGTATACGTACGTATGTACATCTCTACATCAGTGCCTCCTAGTGTATGTATGCATGCAGCAGATGATTGCTCATGAGCAGCTCTCTCGCTCACGAGTGGAGTGAGTTCGAAGGCGACTGCTCGTGCTGTTGGCTCGACGTTGTAACAGAAAGGATTGATTGGCTCACTCACGCGCGCCCGTCAGGTAGTCGACTGCGGCCGGGGCCGCGCACGTTCCTTGCTTCTGGTACGTGGCCGTCGCCTCTTCGCCCAGCATTCGGACCGTGAGGTATTGGCCTTGGCTCGAAGATCCGCCACAGGGGTCATTGCCGTGAATGCAGAAGCTGTCGCACCGCTCGTCGGCCTGTGGCTCTTCTCCAGCTCTGACGGCAGCTTCGCAGTAGCAGAACGTGAGGAACTGCGCTGAACCGACAGCGTTGCGTCAACAGACCGGCGACTTGAACGCATGCATACCGTATGTAGCCAGAGTACATGGTGCATACTGTACTTAGATACATACATGTAAGTCGACGTACCTACGACGCGCGAGCCGCACTCGTCGAAACAGCGTTGAACGGATAGCACGGAGACGAGTCGTTCACTCGTCACTTGGCCATACCTGTAGCAGCCGAGAATTGTGCTGTCTGCCACGACACGCTCTGAAGGACTAATGGCGCTGACACGGCGAAAGGTGCCACAGCGCGACTCTAAAACCTCTTACGCAGGAAGGCCGCCGCTCCAAACAGTTGCGGCCATTTCCACAGGCCGCCCGCTGGTCGCATGTCTCTGGGATTAGTCTTCTTCTGTATGTTCACAAGCAAAGAATGCTGCCGTACAATCGACGGCTCTAGGCGGACTCAGCTTCGTAGGGAAGACGGCCTTCAAAATGGAACCGTCCGTCCGCAAGACACCCAACCCACCCCACCCCACCTCCCCAGGGAAGCAACGATTGTCTGGGCTACGGTGGCGTGCGCGCTGCTGATTCGAGGTCGCCTTGGTGGGCCGATTCATGATCGAATTAAGCGCTTTATGTCGACGTCGGGCCGATTTTTTTGCGGCGGACGCGACCTTTTGGCGTCGCTGCTGAAGCGGCGGCTCTATTCGTGCTCGCAGCCGCCAAAGGACTAAAAGAGCGAAGCGCCGACCGTAGCAACAGTGCGACGCTTGAGAACGAACTCCTTCTTGTGGCCCCCGTCTCAAGAATGCGCTGACTCTGTCGGAATTCTTTGAGCAGTCGTTTGCCGAAATGCGCGCAGGGAATCGCGAGTTGCGGCCTCGAGGCTAGGATACCGTAAATCCTCCAAACCGCGCGGTGTCCTCACATCCAACCCGACATCCGAGCAGCCGCAGTCCGGACACCACTTTCCCAGAACTGTGTCAATCTCTTCTCTCTTGAAGCTCTCTCGTCCAACTCGTTACCCCCCAACTGCGCTTTGGTCGGCGCTGCGACGCGTCGACGTCCACTGCGGCACGATGTCGAGCGCTCTCTTTTCGCGCCTCCGTTGTCAAGGCCGTGTACCGTGTGCCTAGCTATGTAACTACCTACCTACAACTTTACAGTACATGAAGAAAATATACGTGGTATACTGTAGGTATATGTAGCTAGCTACCTATGCCAAGAGCCGCAACGAACTCTTCTCGCAGACGCACTTGATGCGGGGCTGTCAAGGCGGGTGCGTCGCCCGGGACCGCCCAAGCCCGCACGGGACCGCCCTGGGTGGAACGCTGAGCGCGAACCACCTTTGCAGTGCTGCAAACGTTCACGAAGCCGAACGAGTTGCGCTACACGTTCACCAAGACGCAGAGGGCGCTCGAGCGGCTGGCCAAGAACTGCGGCGACAAGTGCGCCGCGCCGCAGGCCTGCTGCCTTATGAGCAGCTACTGGCACTGCGAGACCGAAGCGCCTCACCTGTCAACACTGTTCGCCGAGTCCCGCTACAGCCCCGTCGACCTCCGTACTAAAGTATGTGTGCATGTATGGTCGCGTATGTGTATGTGTGTACGTACAGGTATGTGCATGTGAGACTGTGTGAGACTGCGTTGGAGTCATACCTGGGAAGTTGAAATGAGAAGTTAAGTTAACTTGTAAGTTGAAGTTACGTTTGTGGCGGCTGAACCGCCAGTAGTTAGTAGTTACAGTAGTAGCGCCGGGGCATACTGTAATGCTTCCGGTGCAGACGAGTGTGCATACCTACGCGGCGCCATCGTGGCGCTCGCTATTAGCTTTTTCGCCGATTCGCTTTGCGCCGATTCGGCCGCGCGCACGGATAGCCGCCAGGGCCGCGCGCACGCACGTGTATACCAGGTAGCCGATTGAGCGGCGCGCACATATAGCTAGCTGCGCGCCCGCTTGTGCCAGTGTTAGCCAGTGTTAGTCTGCGTGTTAGCCTCGGAGAGCCTGCGTGGCTTCGATTGGCTTGTAGCCTGCGTCGTCGGTCGACGAAGAAAAACACAGTTAGCGGTGAAGCGGCAGCGGACGCGAACGAGCACGCACGCAGCCGACAGCCGCTAAAGTGGCGTGACCTGCCCTTCGACTCCACACCTGGCACGACTGCCTGGCGGCCATGTCGGGCCCCCTCCGGATGCAGCTGGGCCCCCTCAAGCAACGGCTGACCGGATACATCGCCGCTGTCGTCGATCCGCGTCCTTTCGGCGACGACACCCTCCCTGCTGCTGACAACCTCGCTCGCCTGGAGCACATCCGCGTCGACCTCTTCTACGAACTCGACCGCATCGACCGCGCCTCCCGCTCGCTCGGTCGCCTCAACGAGCGCTGGTCCGAGTACATCCAGTCTCTCGAGGACCCCTCTGCAGAAGAGGCTCTCTACTCTGCTGCCGCGACTGGCGCCAACGGCTTTCTTGCTGTTCTCGACGAGGCCGAGGACGCCCGCGCCAAGCTGGCTGCCTGGACTCAGGCCCTCGACCACACCATCTCCCAGCTGCGGTCCACTTCTGCTGCTCCGCCGGGAGGCCCCGCGGCAGCGGCCGCGGCGACACCTCCATCTCACGGGCCGAGGCCGACGCAGATGGTGAAGCTGCCTGAGATCACCATCTCGCCGTACTTCGGCGACAAGCTGCTCTGGTCCCAGTTCTGGGACACCTTCGAAGCTACCGTACACCGCAGCACGGACATAAGCGACGTGCAGAAGTTCGCTTATCTGAAGAGCTACCTGAGAGGCAAGGCGGCAGAAGCTGTCGCCGGTCTGCCTGTTGCCAACAACAGCTACGAGACGGCTGTCTCGACCCTGAAGGACCGCTTCGGCAGTCGGGAGGCCATCCGCGAGGCGCTCTACGCTGCGCTCCGCAAACTGCCCGTCGTCCGCGGCGGAAAGTCTGGCGATCTACGTGTCATGACTGACACTCTCGAGAAGACCTGTCGACAGCTCTCCACCCTGGGAGAGCACGTGGATCACGCTGCACTGGTCGGCATTGTCTTCGAGAAGTTGCCGCACCACGTCGTCCTCAAGCTCGAAGAAAAGCGCCTCGACGACGACCCCAACCAGAGCTGGACGTTGACGCACCTGCGCGAGGCGCTCAACCGGCTGATCCGTGCTCGAGAAGCTGCTGACATGCTGACGAACAGTCGTCCCAACGAGCACAACGAGGCGCGCGACGGCGCGCGCCACGAAGCGCCCAGCGCGCCGACGCGGAACGGAAGGGCGTTCCGCCCCAACCGACAGCCGCAACGAGGCGGCTACTGGAACTCCAACGACGGCCGTCTGCCGCAGTCAACGGCCGATTCGTTTGCTGTGAACGTTGCCCGTCCACGCCAACAGCAACAGCATGGGGGCAATCGACGACAAGCGGCGCAGCCGGCGACTGGCGCCCGCGCGCCCTCCACGCCGTGCGTCTACTGTGGCGCGCCGCACTACATGGACCAGTGTACGGCCTACAGTACCCTGGCTGCTCGGAAGAAGCGACTCAGCGACGAGCGACGCTGCTTCCTCTGTCTACGCGAGAACTGCAGTGTGCGCAACTGCGCACAGTCTCAGCGAAGCTGCTTTCACTGCCACTCTATGGGACATCACCATAGATCGCTGTGCCCGACTCTACACAACCGCATGCTGACGGCCGAGTCGGGAGGCGGCCGCCAAGGGCCGCCCTCGCAGAGACATCCACGACAGGCACCACCAACACAGACCGTTGTCGCGCACGTGGAGCGCGAGACGCCTCCGCAACCGGCGGTGAACGCTGCTCAACCGATCCAGCTGCCTGCTGCTCCGACTGTTCATACGTACACAGTGGAGAACAACGGCCTGAGCAACAGCGTGTGCCTGCTGACGGCGACTACATTCGTCACCGACAACGAAGCGCTGGGACCGGCCCAGCAGACGACGTGCTTCCTTGACTCAGGCAGCATGAAGTCGTTCATCTCTCAACGCCTCTCTGATCAGCTGCAGCTGCAGCCGACCAAGACAGAGCAGTTGTCGATCTCGACGTTCGGCAACAACAGAGCTACCAAGATTGTGACGCAAGTGGCCGCGATCAAGCTCTACCTCAAGGATGGGTCCACGATGAACCTACAAGTCAACGTCGTGCCTCACCTGACCGGCGTCATGCGGAAAGACGCCCTTGCTGACGAAGACAGGGAATTTCTGAATCGCATCCCTGCGAACTGTCTGGCTGAGCCCGCTCTGCACCACATGCGACAAGTACTGCCAGAGCTGCTGATCGGCAACGACTATTTCTGGGACCTGTTGGAACCGAGAGACAAGCAGCAGTTGCCCTCTGGTCTCTTCCTGCTGCACTCCAAGTTGGGCCTCCTACTGGGCGGCCAACACGCGACGCAACCTGCTGTTGCTGACGAAGAGACGCATCTGTATCCTGCTCTGACAAGCAGTGATGAGCACGAACAACTGACGCAATTCTGGACCCTGGAAACACTGGGCATCACTGATCCAGCTGACGAGAAAGACGACGACGTCGCACTCGCCCAGTTTAACGAGTCAATCAGCTTTGTCGACGGCCGATATGAAGTCGGCTGGCCCAAGAAAGACGGAACACACTTGGGCGACAACTTCGGTCTCGCAATGGGCCGTTTCAAATCTCTCTCCAAGCGCTTTCACATGGACAACGACCTCTACATGAAGTACAAGGCCATCATCCACGAGCAGAAGGAGAGAGGCGTCATTGAAGACGTCACTGACCAAGAGGCGGATGGTCCGCTTCACTACCTGGCTCACCACCCGGTGCTGACCCCGGGCAAGGCGACTACAAAGGTCCGCCTAGTCTACGACGCGTCCGCGAAGCTCAACGCTGGCGCCAATAGTCTCAACGACACTCTCTACCGAGGACCGATCAACCTGCCTGACCTGGTCGGTCTACTGCTGCGCTTTCGGCTGCATCCGATTGCAGTCACCGCTGACGTGGAAAAGGCTTTCCACCAGCTCGTCCTGAAAAAGGAAGACAGAGACGTGACGCGCTTCTTCTGGTACAAAGACGACCAGAAGCCCAACGTCAATGGCAACGTGGCCATCTTCCGATTCAAGCGCGTGCCCTTCGGCGTCATCAGCAGTCCCTTCCTACTGGGTGCAACAGTACAGTACCACTTGAACCAACAAGGGACCCCATTGTGCGACGACATCGCGAGAAACCTGTACGTCGACAATCTACTCATGGGCACGGCTACGGTCGAACAGGCGCTGAGCCTGTACGAGAAGGCGAAGACCGTCTTCGCCAAGGCGTCAATGAACCTCCGCGAATGGGCCTCCAACTGCAAGGCATTCGTTGAGGAGATTCCAGCGTCGGATCAAGCCAAACCAGGCGAGCAAAAGGTTCTTGGCTTATGCTGGAACACTGACGACGATACGCTGCGGCTGCCGTCGCCAAACAAGAGAAAGGACGACAGCGACTTGCCGAGCAAGAGAGAGATTCTCGCGTTTGTAGCCAGCTGCTACGACCCTCTCGGCCTCGCTTCGCCTTCCATTCTACAGGGCAAGCTCCTCCTGCAGCAGCTGTGGAAGCTCGGCGTAAAATGGGACGAGAAAATTCCTGCTGCGCTTCTCGACGAGTGGACGCTCGTGAGCAACAGCTTGAAAGAAATGTCCAGCTTGCCCATCATCAGACACATCGGCGCCACTGTCGACGCCAACTGCACCAAGACCTACTCTCTGATCGCCTTTGCAGACGCCTCTGGCAAGGCGTACGCAGCGGCCGTCTATCTGAAAGTTGACGACGGCTCAAACAACTGCAAGACGACTCTGCTCTTCAGCAAGGCGCGGATCGCACCCAAGAATATCACCATACCGCGACTGGAACTGCTGGGCATGCTGATCGCCGTCCGCGCGCTTCACTTCTGCAAGAAGCAACTGAACGTGCCCATCGCTGAGGAGCACGTCTTCAGCGACAGCGAGTGTGTGTTGAAATGGCTGACCAGTTCCAAGCCTCTCACACGCTTTGTCACCAACCGACTGACGGAGATCAAGCAACAGAAGGATTTGATCTTCCACTACGTGTCGACTGACGTCAACCCGGCTGACTGCGCCAGCCGTGGCCTGCAATTCGCCGAGCTGAAAGAGCTGAAGCTGTGGTGGAACGGTCCAGCATGGCTCGTTCAGCATCCGTCCACATGGCCGCAAGGCAACGTACAAGAAATCACTGCTGACACGCTGGAAAAAATCGCATCAGAGGAAAAGGCGACTGTCTTCTACAATGTGAAGGCTGCGCCGGCAATCGTGGACGCTCAGCTCCAACTAGAACCGCTAGTGGACGTCCACCGTTTTTCGAGTCTGCCTCGACTTCTGCGTGTGACTGCGTATGTGCTGCGATTCTTGAAGAACAGCAGCAAGGGCCAGTTGTTCCAGAAGGTCTCGTCATCAGGACCACCGACGTCTGACGACTGTTCGGCTGCCCTGCCGATACTGCTCAAGCAGGCGCAGCACGAGGCCTACAGCTCGGTTCTGGCCGCAATCACAACTGGCACAAGGAACAGCCTTGTGCACCAGCTGAATCTCTACGTGGACGACAACGGCTTGCTCCGCTGCAGTGGTCGCATTGACAAAGCTCTGGTGTCAGAGGACATGCAACGACCATTGCTCCTTCCTCGCGACCACCCTCTGACAGCGCTCATCGTCAACCACTACCACGGCTCCCTGCACGCTGGCGTGACGCAAACGCTGGCGGCTCTGCGCGAGCACTACTGGATTCCAAAGGGCCGGTTGGTGGTGCGACGTCTTCTTCGTTCCTGCGTGACTTGCCGACGCGTCTCTGGTGGCACGTACAACCTGCCGTCCATGCCACAACTGCCAGCTGACCGCGTGCGTCGAGCACTCCCCTTCCAAAACTGCGGAGTGGACTACTTCGGCCATCTGTGGGTCAAAGAGCCGTCCGGCAGCGCTAAGAAAGTGTGGGGAATTCTGTTTACCTGCCTCGCCACCCGCGCCGTCCACCTCGAGCTGGTGGACAGTCTGAACGCCGAAGACTGTTTGGACGCGCTTCGTCGCTTCATCGCCCGCCGCTCCAAGCCGAATCGCATTCTCAGTGACAATGCGACCCAACTGAAACTGGTCCAAGGCGTCGTCACTGACGTCTGGTCAGCACTACAGGGCAGCGACGAGTTCACGTCCTACTGCTCAGCACAAGGCATCAGCTGGAACTTCATTCCTGAACGGGCGCCATGGCAAGGTGGCGTCTATGAGCGACTGGTTGGCGTGACCAAGTCTGCCCTCAAGAAAGCCATTGGCCGACGCATGTTGACAAGGCAACAGCTGACTACGCTGTTCTGCGAAGCCGAGGCGCTTGTCAACTCTCGACCGCTGACCTACATCGGCGAGGATCTGAGTTCCCTGCAAGTGCTCCGACCGATTGACTTCCTGCTTCCACATGGTCATGTGGGCTCACCGACTCTGGACGAGAGTCACGACAACCGAGACTGGAAGCCGCAGCTGACCAGTCGCGACAAGCTGCTCAACTACTGGAAGGAGACTCAAAGGTGCCTCGACTCCTTCTGGGCCACGTTCAACACTCTGTACCTGCAACTGCTGTTTGAACGGCAGGCCATGGAGCACTCCAGCGACGCCAGGATGCGAGGCGTCCAACCCACAGAAGGCGACGTGGTGCTCGTCGTGGACGAGAATGCACCGCGCGCTTCGTGGCGACTGGCGCGCGTCGGTCGCCTCCGCTCGAGTACCGATGGGGCTGTGCGCTCAGCGGACGTCACTCTTGCCCAGTCTGGCAAGGTTCTGACGCGCCCCATCAACCTGCTGTGCCCGCTTGAGGTGCCCAACGACGCGGCGCTGCCCTCCTGTCCTCTGGCGACGCCGGTGACGTATGCAAAAGTGTCGGTTATGACCGCCATCGTTTTTTCTTTTTTTTTTGTGTTTGTTGTGTTGCTGTGATATACATTACCTTCCTGCCTGCCGGTTTATGATGCCCTCTTTTCTGCGAGCCACAGCATGGCCCGCTATTGGTGTCAATTAAAAGAGTTTAAAGTTGTGTGACCATCTGCGAACTGTTTCAGTAATAGACCCATGATGATCAATGATTGATAGCTACGGGGGTCGCCATGTTGTGTTAACAAAAATGATATTTAAAAAATTATCCCATATAACAAATGTACTTCTATTTTTTATGATAATGTTGGTAAAGTAGGTGTGTAGTAGAGTTGGAATAAAATTAGAGTTTTAAGGATATAATAAGATAGTGTTTTTTTGTATAGTAAATATAATAAATGTTATAAGTGTCGGTTAGTTAGCGTGTGTATTGTGATGGTAGGGGTAGGGTATTAGTGGGGGGTGTTAGTTGAATATGGGGAAAAAGAGTGGTTTGTGTTTGTAATGAAGTGAGGAACATAGAATCGGATGTTGATGGTTAATGTGATCTTGTGATAGCTTAGGTTGTGCTGTGTCGGTGGTTGTGTTAAGTTTAAAAAATATGTAATGTATAAGTAATATTAAATGTAATTGAAAAGAAGAGAGAGGTGGGATAAAGTGTAATAAATAATGTGATGATGATAGGTGAAGTAATAATAAGAAGACGCAGGAAAAAAGCAATTGTGGAATAAATAAAAAATATATAATCGAAATATGATAAAATATTGTATAATAAAATATGTAGATTTAATATCTACAAAAATGTTTCGCCCTAAGTTTAGAATAACTTAATACAGGATAAAACACCGACAAGGTGCGAAACCACACAACACGGATGGTCCCGCACAAGCACCAGCGGTGAACACGTCGCCTGTACCAAGAGGGGAGGTCGCTCTCTCCGCCTGCAGCAGCAGCGGGCGCGCGCTACGGCTTCGACCTCGGCGGCAACACACGTCGTTCAACACCTCGTCTTTGCTATTGGCAATCGGCCTCGTCTGCCTCTGGGGGCAAGCTCTTGGCAAGGGGTTTAAACCACTCCGTCTCTGCCGGGCTGGCGGGTGGGGGGGGGGGCCGGCGGCGGGGGGGGGGGGGGGGCGCGGGCCGGGGGGGGGGGGGGGGGGGGGGGGGGGGGGGGGGGGGGGGGGGGGGGGGGGGGGGGGGGGGGGGGGGGGGGGGGGGGGGGGGGGGGGGGGGGGGGGGGGGGTAGGTTTTTTTGGGGCGTGGGTGGTGAGTAGAGTAGAAGGGGGGGTTGGGGGGGTGGGGGGGGCGAGGTGTGGTGTGAAGCGGAATGTCGCGTGTCTGTTGTTCTGTCCTGCTAAAAAAGGGCGCGCGCTACGGCTTCGACCTCAGCTCACACCTAGGTTCTATTTTTGAATTAGCTCTGTCCTCTGTTTACCCTTCTCCGGGCAAATCCTTGCGACGAGGCGAGCCTTCTCAACAGTGACATGGCCGCTGTCGCTCCTGGACCCAACAGAACGGCCGAGCTGCCCCTGTGGTCGTCACGCTGCGTGGGCAATGGCTACGTGGTCTACCGCGCCCTCAGCCAAGCGGTCATCTTTGTTGGAGAATTGTTGACTGCGCCACACAGCACCACTTGAACGGCAGTGGCTACTGTGGCAAGAGACCGAACGTGCCGCTGCGAGCGCTGGGCCACCCAGTGCTCTCATCTTTCAGCTGCGGAGGTGGCGACGCTCCAGCCCGACGTGTCGAGCGTCGCTCAGATTCTGCTTGACGAGCAGCCAGATGTCTGCTCCTACAGGCCTAGCGTTCACTGTGAATCGAAGCCTGTCAAGGTGACCCAGCATCAAATACAGCTCTACGACGGCACGAGGCATCGAGTGCGCACCCTCAACGTCCGCTGGCTGCAGCTAGTGGACTCGAACTACACGTGCCTCGGCAGCGGCCCAACTACAGGCACCAGCGAGTTCTGCTCCAGCCACGCCTGCGCGTCGCAAGCAACGCGCTTCTGCAAGCAAGACGAGCGCGAGATCCTCATGTACGTCTCGGCATCAGGCCAGTTCCCTATCAAGGCCTATGGCGAGATCCACACTACGGTCTACTACAACAAGGCCCACTCTCCGCCTGCGTGCACCGGCTGCTCCGTCCGCTGCATGAAAGGCGGTGTTCAACTGCAGTCGACCGTCGACATTCACTTTGCCGAGGTCTGCACTTCTGTTGTTTGCTACAAGCTGCTCTTTCCCCGGCGCGATGAGCGCATTCTTCTGCCGGAGGAAGTGATGCTAGCAGAACATCAAGTGACAGTGCGCCTCTGGGTCGGCGGAGCCCTGGTCCTGAACGACACTCGCACCTGTCAGGCTGCTCCGCTGTGCGACCTGATTACCTGCTACGTCTGCTGGAACCGCCTGGCCAACCCTCAGTGCACTTCGGTTGGCTGGTATTTCCTCACCTTCCTGTTGCTCTATCTTGGCTCTGCTGCGTTGTTTTACGCTTTCAAAGTTCTGCTTCTCAACATCCAGCTCATCGTCTGCCTCTGGAGAAGCTGCAGATGCGTTGGCAGAGGGCTCTACTTTCTCTGCAAGCGCGCGCGCAACCGAGTTGGAAGAGCAGCTGCGTCAGCGCTTGAGGCGCCAGACGACGATGGCGAGGCTGCTCCCAACGCAAACCGGCGGCGACGCGGTCCACGAGCCTACGCCTACAGGCTGCCTTACTTGGCGGCGACGACGCTGGTCCTGCTCATCTCCCTGCCCAGCGCTGACGCGTGCGCCGAAGCCACGTCGTTGACAGCCAACCAAGCGACGTGCACAGTGCAGGGAGGCACGATGGAATGCGTCCTCAAGGAGACGACGCGCCTGTCTCTCATGCCCCAAGGACAGGACGCTTGCCTGCTGATGAAGTCTCCGACTGGTGAGCCGATGGGCATGCTGAGCGTCGAGGTGAAGGAAATTGGGCTGGTTTGCCAAGCCAGCTCAATGTTCTTCACGCGCTCTTACGAGATGCAACACAAGGCGTCCAAAAGGTGCGCCACAGCCGGTAGCTGCAACTCCGCCAACAAGTGCGGAGACGTGCATCAGGACAGCAAGGTCGACGAACTGGAAGGAGAGGCAAACGACCTGCCAGGCTACACGTACTGTGCCGAGTCGTGTGGCGGCCTCGCCTGTGGATGCTTCTGGGCGACTTACGCGTGCCTGTACTACAGAGTCTACGCGAAACCAGTCACAGAAGTCATCTACGAAGCCTTCAGGTGCCCCAAATGGGACTTCAAAGTCGAGGTCGTCGTGCGAATGCACTCGAGCGACAACATCGAGACGCACCAGCTCAGGCTCTACCCAGGCATGCTGGTGAAAAAGAAGAGCATCAGCGTGACGCTGGTGACGCTGACCCAACCGAGAGCGCCGACTCTCGGCCGCAACTTCCTGACGGACGGCAATCGCACCATCCTCGTTGACACTGCCGCTCCCGGCCAGTTGGTGGCGGGCACGGTGGGCTCGCTGCAGTGCACGACAATGCAGAAGGCGCGAGACTTCGACTGCATGCTGCCGCTGTCAAACTGCCAGTGTCAGCCACAGGACAGCACCGTTTCGTGCCACTGCTCGCACGGCAAACTCGAGGGCTTGTTCGAGGAGGCCCACAGGGCGCTTCCTCAAGTCTCTAACGGCATCTACCTCCATGGACACGGCAAAGACGTCGTGGCCGAATTCCAGCAACACGCCGCTCTGGAGCTACAACTGACGCTCGACGGCGTCCGCCTGGCCACCAAGATGAACAAGAACACCTGCCGAATTGAGGTGACGGCGTTCGGTGGTTGCTACAGCTGCAACGCGGGAGCCACCATCGCCTTCACCTGCCAAACGGACTTTGGAGAAGCTGTTGCACACGTCACCTGCGGCGCACAACAGTTCAGCACTCACTGCACGCCGAACAAAGGTGTGCGTGCAAAGGCCGCACTTCACTACAAGAAGGCCTACATCAAGGAGACCTGCGCCGTGCGTTGCCCAGCTGAAGAGACGCACTTCGATCTGGAGGCCACTCTCGTCTACGTGGAGCGTACACCGTTCTACAACACGAGCACCATCACGGTCGACACGGGCAACAGCAGCGCCTTCGACTTCGGACTCGACGGGCTGGACGCGATCCGTCAGTGGGTGCTCAGCTCGTACAAGAACATCGTGCTGGTCGCCCTGATCGTCGTCGGAGTGCTCGTCACGCTGCTCCTGACACCGTGCCTCTTCCAGTGCCTGCTGGCGTCAGGGCCGCTGGTTCCAGTGCTACTTCGCGCGCTGTTGGGCGTCGTCAAGCGGCACTTCCTGCGCTTCCGCAAGAAGACCCAGTGACTGTTCTTCTGGCGGGAGTGTGGCGGCTGAACCGCCAGTAGTTAGTAGTTACAGTAGTAGCGCCGGGGCATACTGTAATGCTTCCGGTGCAGACGAGTGTGCATACCTACGCGGCGCCATCGTGGCGCTCGCTATTAGCTTTTTCGCCGATTCGCTTTGCGCCGATTCGGCCGCGCGCACGGATAGCCGCCAGGGCCGCGCGCACGCACGTGTATACCAGGTAGCCGATTGAGCGGCGCGCACATATAGCTAGCTGCGCGCCCGCTTGTGCCAGTGTTAGCCAGTGTTAGTCTGCGTGTTAGCCTCGGAGAGCCTGCGTGGCTTCGATTGGCTTGTAGCCTGCGTCGTCGGTCGACGAAGAAAAACACAGTTAGCGGTGAAGCGGCAGCGGACGCGAACGAGCACGCACGCAGCCGACAGCCGCTAAAGGGGGTTTGGTTTGTGTCGTTGTTGTTGTTGTGTGTGTTTTTGTTTGGTTTGGTTTTGGATGTTTTTTTCTGTTGAGTGGGGCGGGGCGGGGGTGGGGCCTGTTTGAGTCCCGGGGAGGGAAGGGGAGGAGAGGGAGATGATGTGGGTGGGTGTGGGGAGGGGGGATGTGCGGCTGTGCGCGGCCTGGGGATAAGTACCCCCCATGCCGCCTGTCCCCTTGGTTACCCCTCCACCTGGGGATCGTCTAGCTGTTTCTGTGTGGGTGTGTGTGTGGTCGCGTATGTGTATGTATGTCGTTGTGCATGTGAACTGTGTGAGAGTGTGTTAGAGTGTACCAACGTGTGTGCACAGCGCCTTTTTTCCCTTAAAAATCGCCTCCCCGCGCCTTTTTGCCCACAAATCTTCCCACTATTCGACACTTCCAGTTTATAAGCCCCCCCCTATAATTAGCCCCCCCCCCCTATAATTATACACCCTCCGAGAGCTCGAACGAAAAAATTAGCCCCTGGGGGCTAATTATAGGGTTTACGGTAGATACTCCCAATATCCTATTGTTAGGTAGGAGTACATACTATTATTTTAATAGCTACCATATCCATTCTAATAGGCACAGTCATAGTAATTTTAGGGGCAGAATGAGCGGCGTCCATTTGGGGGCATTTGAAGTAAATTGGGAGCAGAGTAAGTAATTTTGGGGGGCAGAGTGAGTAGGCCCACAATTTGGGGGCAATGCAAGCAAATTTGGGGGCAAACGCAGCAAGATTTTGGAGCAACATAAATAATACTCGTTGAAAAATCGTGGTTGCTGCTACACTAGTGTTTGCTACTAATCTATCAGCAGAAGCACTGTACGCAGAAGCACTGAACGCTCGTCGGCATACACGATGTCGGACTCAGGCCACAACAGTGGGCGTCATTGAGGTTGCTCAGTGAGCCACACTACTATGCGTGACTACCGCCTAATGTGCCCTTCGTCCTCCGCTAGTAAATACACATAAAACATTAAGCACACCCAACGGCATCAACCGCGCTGGTGTCCCCATTTGAATCAACGACTGTCCACTGAGACATTTTACAGAGAAAGACCTCCCTGTTGGGTGGATGTGCATTCAAAAGTGGCACTCCCTTGTTTTCCATACCTACAACATTTGGACAGCTGATGGTTCCTTCGGTATTTTCAACGTATTTGCCGTCCAGTATTTCTTCGTTGTACGTCGCTTGATATGACTTTGTTGCAACTGTTGCCAGTGGCAGCGATTCCAATTGTTGACAGCACTCTCCATAACCTGGTGTGGTTGGGGAACATATGTACATGTGCTGTAAAACTTATGGTAACCGCCCTCTCTCAGTTAGCGTTAGCGGCGCTTTAGCTTACCGTAGCGGGGCGAGGGGGGTGTGGGGTTGGGCGCTTACGATTTCGGATGGCCTCTGTGAGAGGCTGGTATCGCATCTTTGAAATCCTGTATCTGTCATCTCTATGTAAATTCTATGAATTGGTGATTTTGCTGATTACGACGCCACGTTATTGTCTCCTTAGTTAACCTAGGTACATATACATAATTCACAATTCTTGTATTCTAAAATGCTGCAACGCCTTGATTTTTGTAGAAAGTCCAAAAGTGTGTATTGCAATTAATTGCATACAAGCCCAGAGTGCTGCCATATTCGGAGACATCTTGATCCCATCCTTATCCATGTGGTTTCTCAAAATTGGCCCCGAAATTTCTCTTTCAGAGGAGAAACATCGATTTGACGGATCCGGCTTAAAATTTTGGACCAGGCGCAGGATGTTCCAAATCCTGGACGAAATTTCTGTGGCAAATTTGGGCGGACAGACTTGCGGAAGGACCGATGGTTAAGTCATGAAAAAGAACCGGATTGCAGCGGACGGATGGACGGACGAACGAACGAACATACCTACGCGAACAGGCTTGCGTAAAACAAGCTCGTTTCAAAAAGCACTTCACTTGAATTTGTTGCCTTTCATTCGAAATTTTTGTGCTTCGGCACAGATTGGACCGGTGTACACTTCCTGGAATTTTTTAGCAGTGCCGACTCCTTTGGATCGGTGAAATCGCCGCACAAGCTAAAATGATACGACGCCCCGTTATTGTCTCCTTTGTTCCATTGCAAAACGCACTGTTGTTGCATTGCAAAATGCTACACCACCTTGCTTTTTTTCCAGAAAGTCCAAAAGTCTGCATTGCAATTGCACGTCCGTGCGTAGGCGTATAGGAATGCACTGATGCGTCCTAAAGGCATCCACACTCTGTGTAGCGTGGTAGCCAAGGGGAGCGAGTGGCGGGCTGGACCGACCCGCGTACTGGCGAACGCACTAGCATAGCACTAGCATAGGAAAATAACGCGGCGGAAACTTTCAAAATATACCCAGAAATGTTTGCTTCCGGACCCAGAAATTTCGTCCCAGATTGGGACACATCCTAGTCTTATTCTTAACGATGCGTTTTTCCAGATTTACCCAGAAATGTTGCCCTAAGACACAGAAATGTTCCTCCCATATTGGGCCCTATCATTAAGCATGTGTTTTCCCAGAAATTTTGCTTGGGGACACAGAAATTTTGGTACTAGAAAAAAAATTTCCTCCTAGATTGGGCCCTATCCTTAAGCATGTGTTTTCACAGAAATTTGCTCGAGGACCCAGAAATTTTGCTCTCAGACACAGAGATGTTCCTTCCAGATTGGGCACTATCCTTAAGCATGTGTTTTCCCAGAAATTCTGCTCGGGGACACAGAAATTTTGGTCCCAGAAAAAGAAAATTTTTTCCCAGATTGGGCCCTATCCTTAAGCATGTGTTTTCCCAAAAATTTTGCCTAGGGACACAGAAAGCTCGAGGACCCAGAAATATTAAATGTTTTTTTTTTAATTTTTTTTTAAATTTTTCAGAATGAATCTAAAAAAACAGGTGTATCTCCAAATTGGTCTTAAGAATGCTCAGAAAAAAATTTGGGTCCGATCCGTCAAGCCATAAAGGAGAACTGGTTGGGAACGGACGGACGAACGGACGGACGGACGGACGAAACGACGCGTTTATCTCCACCAATGTGTCCAACCTGTCCAAATGTGTGGAAAACACAATGCACCCCATATCTAACCGTTTATCCAATGGATTTTTCTGTCGTTTTCTCATAACAAATAACCATGTATTGGCTCTACAACAAAAGAAATCCCACTTAAGTATCTGCACGGACGCACGAGAAAACAGCGATTTAAAATGGCCAGAAATAGTGGGACACCCTGTAGGTATATGGGGTGCAAACGCACTAAAGCCAGCGTTTTTTGCCTCGTTTTTAGCACTTTTTTTGACCATTTTGTCAGTTTTCTTTTTATTTAAAAATAATTTTCATTTTTCAAAAACTTTTTTAATGTTTGTTTTTATTTTGCCCAAGCCTCTACATAAACTCGCGGAGCTCAAGCGCTGCAAAATAACCTTTGTTTAGCGGTCGCCTTTATGTACACTAGAGGCGCGCGCGGCCTTCGGCCACCATGTATACATTAAGGCACAAAGCAATTGCTTTGCATATGACGTGCTTGTGTAGGCGAGTGTTTCTTAGGACAGTTGTCAGCATTGAGGGACCCAAACTCCGTGCTCCCCCTTTGTCCATGGGGCGTGCACCCCGTTGACAGAAACTGGCCCAAATTCTGAGTTCCTCTTTTTATCGTGAGGGCGTGCACCCCATTGTGCACGCCCTCACGATTCGTCGTGAGCGGCCCAAATTCTGTGCTCGTCTGTTGATCGTGAAGGCGTGCACCCCGTTGACAGAAACTGGCCCAAATTCTGTGCTCCTCTGTGCGTGCGTGCGTGCGTGCGTGCGTGCACGTGCGTGCACGTGCGTGCGTGCGTGCGTGCGTGCGTGCCTGCACGCGTCTGCATGCGTGCGTGCGTGCGTGCTTGCATGCGTGCATGCGTTCTGGAAGGTTTACGTGCGTGCGTGCATGCGTGCGTGCCTGCGTGCGTGCGTGCGTGCGTGCGTGCGTGCGTGCGTGCGGGCGTGCACGGGCGTGCACGTGCGTGCGTGTGTGCGTGTGTGCGTCCATGCGTGCGTGTGTACGTGCGTGTGTATGTGCGTGCGTGCGTGCGTGCACGCCTGTGCGAGCGTGCGTGCGAGCGTGCGTGCGTGCGTGCGTGCGTGCGTGCGTGCGTGCGTGCGTGCGTGCGTGCGTGCGTGCGTGCGTGCGTGCGTGCGTGCGTGCGTGCGTGCGTGCGTGCGTGCGTGCGTGCCTGCACGCGTTCTGGAAGTTTCCCAATTAGGCAAGCTACAATGTACAGTACAATGTACAATGTACCACAACTACAGTACGCATTTGCATAATCATGCGGGAGCATGTGCAAATGACTCGTGACGTCGAGGCGAGTCTTGATGTGCAATTCATCCATGTGCAATTCGTTTGGTAGTGTTAATCTGTGCTGCAAACTTTGAAAATGCGCCGTAACTACTGTATGAATTTGCATATCAAAAATCGACTTTGCCCATGACCATCTCGGGGTCGCGAGCATTCGATAGAGGCATCGCGCGTGCGCGTACGTCAAGCGGGTCGCGAGTTTACTCGAAGCATACAAACACACACACACGTGCACGCGGCGCATTTGTAGGTACTAGAGGCGCATGCGGCCTTTGGCCGCCATGCGTATGTTAAGGAATAAAGCAACTGATTTTGCATATGATGGTCTACATGATGATGCTGTGCAAGCAGGTGCGCGATGGGCGTTCACCCCGTTGACTGTTGGTGGCGCCGAAATTCACTCCTGCTCTGTTGATCGCAATCGGCATTCATTCTGTTGACCGTTGCTTGCACCAAATTCACTGCTGCTCTGTTTATCGCGATTGGCATTCACCCCGTTGACAGTTGGTGGCACCAAATTCACTGCTGCTCTGTTGATCGTGATGGGCGTTCACCCCGTTGACAGTTGGTGGCGCCAAATTCACTGCTGCTCTGTTGATCGTGATGGGCGTTCACCCCGTTGACAGTTGGTGATGCCAAATTCACTGCTGCTCTGTTGATCGTGAGGGCGTGCACCCCGTTGACAGAAATTGGCCCAAATTCTGTGCTCCTCTGTGCGAGCGTGTGTGCGTGCGTGCGTGTACGTGCGTGCGTGTACATGCGTCGTGTGTGCATGCGGGCGTGCGTGTACGTATGTGCGTGCGTGCGTGTTGACAGTTGGTAGTGCCAAATTCACTGCTGCTCTGTTGATCGTGATGGACAATCACCCCGTTGACAGTTGCTGGCGCCAAATTCACTGATGCTCTGTTGATCGTGATGGGTGTTCACCCCGTTGTCAGTTGCTGGCGCCAAATTCACTGCTGCTCTGAAATCGCGATGGGCATTCACCCTGTTGACAGTTGGTACTGCCAAATTCACTGCTGCTCTGTTGATCGTGATGGGCGTTCACCCCGTTGACAGTTGCTGGTGCCAAATTCACTGCTGCTCTGTTAATGGCAATGGGCGTTCACCATGGTGGGCAGGATACAATGTACCACACTTACAGTATACATTTGCATAATTATGTGGGAGCACGTCCCCGGAGTGGCTGTCCCCTTTCGACATAAGCCTGTGCGTGCGTGCGTGCATGTATATATATAGGGTGTTTTTTTTTAAATTATCACATTTCTTTTTTGAATAACTTTCGTTTCCTTTTTCGGATTGTTATGAAATTTGGAACACTCATGCTCAAGACTTTGGGATTTTGTATGACAAAAGAATGGTCGAATTCGGTTGAGGATTCCGAGAGTTATGGCGCTCCAAATCAGATGTCGCGTTTTGGGCAGATTTCACATGGCGAACAACCTCGGCCATTGGGTTGGTATGGAGTGGGGGGAGGGCGGATGGAGAGGGGGGCGGTTTCAGTCGTGTTACGGTGCGCCGACCGTATTGGACGAGCTGCGCCAGCCAAAAGCAAAGTTTGGCGTTTAAAATTTGGCATACAGTACGGGATACTTACGATTCAAACGATTTCGTTTGCAAAATCTGCCCAAAAAGCGACATCTGATTTGGAGCGCTATAACTCTCGGAATCCTCAACCGAATTCGACGATTCCTTTTTCAGACAAAATCCCAAAGTCTTGAGTATAAGTGTTCCAAATTTGATAACAATCCGACAAAGGAAACAAAAGTTATTCAAAAAAGAAATGTGATAATTTAAAAAAACACCCTTTATATATATATCCATATACAGGGTGGGCCAAAAAAAACCGCCCCCTACTGATTTAGAGATTGGCTGGATCGATTCTGATGAAAATTGGAATACAACATACTGGACCTAATAGAAGCAGGTTTGCAAAGTTTTGGCTCATTTCATAAACAATGTTGTATTTCTTTGGTCTTGCTTGGCCCGCCTTTAACTGAAACTTATTTGCACCATTGATGACAGTTTTGGACAATTCAATGCAAGCATGGGGAAGTCACAAAATTTGTGAAATTGTGGATGAAATGGGCCGAAACTTTGCAAACCTGCTTCTATTAGGTCCAGTATGTTGTATTCCAATTTTCATCAGAATCGGTCCAGCCAATCTCTAAATCGATTGGGGGGCGGTTTTTTTTGGCCCACCCTGTATATGTAGATATGTATATATATATATATATATATATATATATATATATATATATATATATATATATATATATATATATATATATATATATATATATATATATATATATATATATATATATATATATATATATATATATATATATATATCATGCATGCATGCGTGCTTGCCAATGCGCGCGCGCGTGCGTGCGTGCATGCGTGCGTTGCCATGCATACAGTGCTTGTGACGTCTAGCCGAGTCATTTGATATGCAATTCATCAATGCGCAGTTCATTTTCCATTTTCCAATTAGGCAAGATACAATGTACCACACTTACAATATTTTTTCAAAAAGCAGTTGCGGCTTTCACCCCTCCCCGAAGGGAGGCACCTGGCCCAGCTACATAGTTCAGCGTTTCCACTTTTACCAGTGACCTGCTGCCACCAGGTGTCAACTGACCACGCAACATCACCCATGTGGGTGAAATTGCGAAATTGTGAATTGGCATGATTTGCATAATTTTCATTTGCATAATTATGCGGGAGCATGTTCAAATGACTCGTGACGTCGAGGCGAGTCTTTTGCTGTGCAATTCATCCATGTGCAATTCGTTTGGTAGTGTTAATCTGTGCTGCAAACTTTGAAAATGCGCCATAACTACGGTAAGAATTTGCATATCAAAAATCGACCTTGCCCATGACCATCTCGGGGTCGCGAGCATTCGATCGAGCCATCGCACGTGCACGTACGTCAAGCGGTTCGCGAGTTTACTCGAAGCATACAAACACACACACACACACAAACAAACACACACGTGCGCGCGGCGCATTTGTAAGTAGAAGTAGATACATACGTACCTTTATGTATGTACCGTAATTATTCACTATGGTTGATTCGACTCACAGAAGAAACTAAGGGGGACTCCAACGCCGACACCAACTCCGACTGGGACGGCAATGGCGGCGCCGATGAGTGGCGCCGCCTCCGTGTCGAAGGCGTACTGCCGGTAGTCGGAGACGCAAGGCTCCTTTACGCCTCCCGCCCAGTACGCTTCTCTCTCCACGGCCAGACAGAAGCGCGCCCAGAACTGGCCAGATCTGCTATCTGCAAGCGTGTACGATTCAAATGCGGTTAGATTCAAAAGTAATGAAAGTTTCTTTTTGACATCACACTGTACCCTGCATGGTACATAAAAATGTACTATTCATACCATAGTTTGTTCTATACTTTGTAGAAGTGTGCTCTGGAATTCGCATTCACCTCTTGTCAAACTTGAATGATTTCAAACGCTGACGGGATGTAAGCTCCACAAGTGCGCCATTTTTTTGTGTCACGCAGCTCTCCATTTGTACGACGGTGCTGTTCTGGCACACGCGACTTCTCTAAATTGCACTGAGTGAGCTTCAGCTTTACATTCTCTAAACATTCAGTGTGTGTGCGTGCGTGCGTGCGTGCGTGCGAGCGTGCGTGCGTGCGTTTCTGAGAAGTGCCAACTCTTTTGCGACAAGTTGTATATACCTACATACCGTAGTAATACAGGATGTCCCACGGTAGATTTCTCAACTTTTGATCAGTTACTGTGCCTTACTGTGTCGACAGATTCTGAAAGTTTTTTTGTATGTACACACTACCAAGTGTGACTTAAACCTACGCCGAATTCTGGAAAGGTCCAACCAACTTATTTATTCAGCGCAGAGCAAAACAAAATCACAAATTTTCGAAGTGACCGCCGTCTTGCACTTGGCACACCTGTCAGCGACAGAATGGTAGATTCTAGAGCATAAATCGGGGTCAAAGTGAGCAAAAGCCCCCACTTTGCCTGTCTGGTCAAGAACTGGCTCCACGAGACATCTGCTGATCGCCGGGTAGGTCGCGGAGGGACGTTTGACTGACCACCTAGATCGCCAGACCTCACTCCGGTTGACTTCTCGTGTTGGAGCATTGTCAAGGACATGGTGTATTCCCAGCGATTCAATTCCTTGGATGAGTTGAAGAAAGCGATTGAAAGCGCCTTTGCTCACTTTGACGCCAATTTATGATCCAGAATTTGCCATTTGTCAGGTGCTGACAGGTGTGCCAAGTGTATTGCCCAAGATGGTAGTCACATTGAAAATCAGTGATTTTGTTTACACGCTGAATAAATTACGCTTGGTTGGGTTAATTTTTCCAGAATTCGGCGTAGGTCTATAGTAAGTTAAACTTGGTAGTGTGTACGTACAACGATTTCTCAAAATCTGTCGACACAGTATGGCATGGCACAGAAACTGATCAAAGTTGAGAAACCCACCATGGGACACCCTGTATGTGCATGTTTACAGTGTATGTCAATAAAAGTGCTGACAAACTGTGCGAGCGCTCAGCAGGGCGCAATAGTGGAACGAACCTTAGCGTTGTTGCGGATGTCAACGATGAACGCGTCTTTGCCATCGTCGTCGTCGTCGTCGCAAGGCACCAACGTCTGAATGAGGCGCAGTCTGACCGTGTAAAGTTGGTACGCTGAAAGTCTGACTCGAACTCGCCACGTGGCCAGAGGCCAGAGCATGCATGTACCACGAATGTACGTACCGTACATACAGTGTATCGAAAATCCTCCAGTGGTGCTTCTCTCCAGGAATGGATACCCCCACCCCTTTAATAGTGCCCTGGAAGACCGAAAAGGTTGAAATTAAGAGTGTGGCTCTCCAATAGTGTTCCGTGCGGAAAAGTGCCTTAATAATTTGGGTTGTTCATTGACAACAATGGGCAACAGTTTGTTGTAGGTTCGTTTTAATGGTGCGTGCACAGTACACCTATGAATAGGTAAATGAAAGGTCAGTTATGTACAGGGTTTTTTTTTAGAGCGCCACATTTTAAACTTGAATAACTCGAGCAAACGAGAAGCTAACGACTAGGAATTTTAACTGTAGGTAGACAAAAACTCCAAGGGTTTGTGTACAATTGGCCTCATGCGAATCCGTCCGTTTTGCAAACAGCGCGTGGCACCCGTTTGAATTTCAATCGCCATTTTTGCCATATTGAGGTAATTGCTTGCTGACATTTTTTGGCCATATTTCTGGTTGTTATTTAAAAATATGTGTTGTTCTTGCCATGCCCATGCCAACAGAGCATGGAACATGTCATATCACTGCTGTTCAAATTTTGACCCCGTAGGTATACCTATAGGTTGCGCAGCGCCTTTAGATTGCATGGTCCTGTCCATTCCTGTCTAATGCTTTAAGAAGGTTGCTGGCATCTCTCTGCTACTCGACGAAACCATCTCAGACAACCAAGCTTTTCATTCCAACCTTGGAATGCTCCTGTATCGTCACTTAATCTCTTTCATGTCGATTTCGTGCTGTTTGCTCGCGTTCAAACAATCCTTCATCATCCAACACAACGAAAATGTAAAATGGGAAAACATGCAAACGAGTGCCACACGCTGGTTTCAAAACGAATTCATGTGGGCCCAATTGTCACAAAAAAAACTTAGAGTCTTGTCTACCTACAGTTAAAATTTTAGGCCGATAGCTTGTCGTTTGCCCGAGTTATTCAAGATCAAAATGTACCAAGATCAAGATTAAGATAAAAAAAAACGTTGACCTGTGAACCACAGGAGATCAAATACCGTATTATATGGCCATACGTCTCTCCATACTCCATAGATGCATGCAAATGTTGATGTTGAAACAATATTGCCCCTCTACTACTATAGTGCTCACGCACCACGGGTAAGGAGAGGTGGGAACTGAAAGTATGGTGTCACGGAGCACTATTGAAAAGTTTACGGTAGTCTGCTTTTGTCATGGTGTGTACACGCAAACAAATGAAATGCAATATGCGACTAACCAGGCAGGAGGCTGGTTCAATCTGTCGACAGAAGCGTTCAACCACTTTCTTCTGCTGGTTTACGATTAATTTGTAGACTGCAGCGTTGGCGCTGCCGCACGCCATTTTCGCTCCCGGCACAGATGGAAGTTCATGGTTGCCTACCTCTGATGGCACTGCATAGCACAGGGTCAGAAGACACACAAGTGAAACCCACCTACGAAACGCGTGAATTTACGAATCTTTTACACAGGTGGACCAGTCCATGTTGTTACTCAATACAATTATGCAATGCACAGGCTTTGCTCCCGACCGAAAACTGAGATGGGTATGTACAAAGCGATGCAAGACGTTGGGCGTTAGACCAGACGTTGGGTGTAGAAACGGAAGGAAGGGAGAGGCACGCACGCAACCAAATTTGATTGAATTCGTGGGGCTCCATTGGCGGGGTGCCTATTTCATGGCCAGTGGGAGTCTTTGTGGCGGGAGCCTCTTCGAATTAGAGTATCTTTTGAGCTATGAGGCAGATAGAACCGCTCACCTCATTTTTGCTGCCTGGCGTCTATTTGCAGGTGACTGTAGAGATACAATGGGTGACACTGACGAATAGCCGTTTGTCACGTACGCGACACGAGCAATCGCTCACCCGCTATCGTACCAATGCGTTTAACGACAATTGAGTTTGAGTATATCTCAGTTGAACGGTTGTTTGTTGTTTTACATAGTAGAACTGTGGATCAGCCTCAGTAATGTTCTGCGTCAACCACAGTGTAATGCGACGCAGTGACAACGGGAGCAGCCACTCTCGCTGATAACACGGCTACATTTTTTGTTTTTTGTTTTGTTTTTTGATTTGGTTTAGTCGGTAGTCGCGTTGGCACGCTGGGTGCGCTGCGGATCAGTTAGAGGCTAAGGGGCGCTATTGGAGAGGCATCAGTTTTTTTCCAGATGCCGTACTACATGCGTGAGAAGAGTGGCACAGAGCGGACTTAATAGTTCACACTACACAGCAGGTGTTGTTGGGCCGTGTTGCTACTCGAACATGTGTTACACCGATGAATAAGGAACCTTTTTTTGGCAACGATTGACGGTAAATCAACCATAAAATGGAGAAAACTGACTACACTTAGACTGCAAACTTTGCTTCACTTCACAATTTCAATTTTGAGGTTGAAGCTACCGCAAACCCTATAATTAGCCCCCACCCTACAATTAGCCCCCTCCCTATAATTATACACCCTCCCAGAGCTCGAACGAAACAATTATAGGGTTTACGGTATATACCGTAAACTATATATTTAGCCCCCCCCCCCCTAATAATTAGCCCCCGTTATAGCCCCAAGCAAAATACGCAGCGTCGCGTGGCCCGCCCACCTTCACCCACGCGCTGCCGCTTATTGGCTACCGTAAATCCTCCAATGGTGCCCCCGGGGCACTATACTGTCAACCTCTCTTTACCCGGGGGCACTATTGGAGTTGTGTTGCGTTCCTTACGTGATTAAACAGTTCAAAGTAGCTCAAATGTCATCCATTAATGGGTGTAGCTGTGTACACGCCACTGGTAACTTCTGCTTGGTTTGTGTCCTTGTATAATGCAAAACATAGGGTACTTTTTGCCCACGGGGGCACTATTGGAGGGGCTTCTATTGGAGGATTTACGGTATCTAGGTAATAGGCCGGGAAGAACGGAGAGGCACTACGCTTGGCACACGTGAAACGTTTCATACGCACTGCGCTTCGATACGGGTTTTGAAACGGATCGTTTCGAAACAAGATGTTTATTTACCAAATAACTGTAGGCAGAATGGTGTGCAACATAGCGGACACGTTAAATGTTTTTACCTCTCCAAACCCAAGAATGCAGTCAAAAGTGCAACTTTCTGCAGTGCACAGCACAGTGCCCATGCACGACAAAAGCAACTCCCCCATCAAAAGCCCCAACGACAAAAGCCCCCCCCCCCCCGGCCTCTCCGCCCAAATCGCACCATCAGGCAATTGTTTTCGTTATCTCACGCGCTCTGCGATCACGCCAGTGTGACGCTTATGTTAACGGCACCTCGCCAGCAACGGAGGCTGGCCCGCCGGCAAGGACGGCAAGGGGCCCGCCTTCTAGCCAGCCTGTCTACTGACTTCGTAGCGTTGAATCCCTCGTCTACCAACCGTAGCACTCATACATACATGTACATACTGGTGGGGTGGGGTGGAGGGAGGTGTGGGTGGCTACCTCTTGGCTATGGGAGGACCTAGTGGCCAAACTTGCGGAATTTTTTTCGTGGCGCTCCGCAGCAGCGAAAATGGCTTGCGGGCGTCACAAGGGACGGCCCGCATTCCGCAAAGCCGCAAAATTGCCTTGCGGGTGCGCGTTTGTGGGCGCGAGCGCCCGCTCCAGAAGGCCGTCGCGGTACCCAGTGGCCATTCTCGCGGGCAGGCCTCTGGCCCGCAACGCAAGCGAGAAATGCAGCGCGCGCGGCCGCGGCCTTCCACGCGCCCGCGGCCGCAAAGGCGCGCGGCCGCGGGCACTCGTCCGTCCGCACCGCGCGTGACGCACGCGGTCGCGGAAGACTCAACGAGCGCACCCGCGCCACCATAATCCTTCAAATATTGCCTGTGTGCTCTCGCTTCTACAGTTTCAGCGCCGACTGCGCTCGGATATTCCGGTACCAGTGGGGTCGTAATGTTTTTATTATCGTACGCAGCGTGCAGCCCCTTTTGGCATTTCAGATACATTTCAAGAACATCTAAGCCTAAGCCAAAGCGAATATACTTACAGTGTGGAAGATTACACTCGATCTCTCTCTCTCTCGATCAGTGAGTGGCAAGCGCGTTAATTGTAAAATGAGGTCGCTATCAAGCTCAAATGCTTCAACGTGCAGCGTCACCATATAGACTGGATGTCACAGAGAGGCGTACACATTCTCGCATACAGTTACTGTAGATAAGTTCACTTTTCGAGGTGCGAAGTGAGCCGCGGTCTTTTGTTAAGCTCTGTACGGCTCTTTTGAATCGGATTTTGTCTCAGCAACACTGCGAGCCGTCTTCCCAACTCATTTCACCGTCGAAAGCCGCCCTTAAAGTATAGAACAGGTAAGGCGCCGCTTGAGAGAACAAAAGACGCGTTTGCTTTCTAGACGAATACACTTGGCTGTTTGCATTGCAAATTGCGCCGCCGTCTCCTCCAGCCTTCGATGGCTCATTTTGATTCGGATTTCGTCTCAGCAACACTGCCAGCCGTCTTCCCAACTCATTTCACCGTCGAAAGCCGCCCTTGAAGTATAGAACAGGTAAGGCGCCCCTTGAGAGAACAAAAGATGCGTTTGCTTTCTACACGAATACACTTGGCTGTTTGCATTGCAAATTGCGCCGCCGTCTCCTCCAGCCTTCGATGGCTCATTTTGATTCGGATTTCGTCTCAGCAACACTGCCAGCCGTCTTCCCAACTCATTTCACCGTCGAAAGCCGCCCTTGAAGTATAGAACAGGTAAGGCGCCCCTTGAGAGAACAAAAGATGCGTTTGCTTTCTACACGAATACACTTGGCTGTTTGCATTGCAAATTGCGCCGCCGTCTCCTCCAGCCTTCGATGGCTCATTTTGATTCGGATTTCGTCTCAGCAACACTGCCAGCCGTCTTCCCAACTCATTTCACCGTCGAAAGCCGCCCTTGAAGTATAGAACAGGTAAGGCGCCCCTTGAGAGAACAAAAGATGCGTTTGCTTTCTACACGAATACACTTGGCTGTTTGCATTGCAAATTGCGCCGCCGTCTCCTCCAGCCTTCGATGGCTCATTTTGATTCGGATTTCGTCTCAGCAACACTGCCAGCCGTCTTCCCAACCAAATTCAGCGGCGGAAGCAAGCCTCCGTTTGCAGGAGGAGCGATAGCGCTTAAGCAGTTCATCTTACGTTTACCGCAAGCATTCCAATACGTTTGAAGTCGTGTAGACTTTTGGCTTTCATATCGGGCAACATTTGTGAGATTCGATTTAACGGTCGTAAGACGCTTGATCAACGACACATACAATACGTACCAGATGACTTGCAGTTTATAAACTGACTACCGAAAAGTAACGTAAGCGCATTTTAAAAAGTGACACGCAGTTCTCTCGCCAGCGACCTCGACACGGTCAGCGCAGCCATAGAAGCGCACACTCTCTAATTATTGTATGTACTATGTAGGTACAGTTTGACTTGTGTGAAGTGAAGTGGGGCGCTCCTGCAGCTCTTTCGGTTCGCTTGTCATCTCAGCAACACTGATAGCCGTGTTTCGTTCCAACTCATTTCAAGAAGAAAGGAAGAAAGTGTACAGGACCATTGTACAGTAGGTACTACAACCTGCGGAGCTTGCCGACTCGCGGCAGCGGCAAACTTGCTGACGAGCTACAGACTTGCGCACTCCAGAACTGATTCAGCCGTCATGTCCCGAACATGCCACGCCCGCACGCACGCACGCACGCACGCGCTCACTCACTCACTCACTCACGCACGCACGCACTCGCTCGCTCGCTTGCTCACGCACGCACGCACGCACGCACGCACGCACGCACGCATGCACGCACTCACACACACACACACACACACACACACACACACACACACACACACACACGATTCGGCGTAGTAGCACGACACAGTTCCCGAGCGCCTCTTTCGTTTCAGAACCCGTCATGACGACAACAAAGAGCGCTGACACGGGAGCGGGCACGGTGTCACTGAGACAACGCTCGGAGCGTGCGACACGCATCGATGACGGGTTGGAAGTCGTTAGCGCAAGTGCGGCGAAAGAGCTCGATGGCGCCCCCGACGCTGCTGAGGTACTGCTCGAGCTGTGCGTCCCGGCGAGACTGGCGCTCCAAAGGCTGCCCCGCCAGCGGGTCGTGTCCTAAAGCCTGGCTGGCGGTCACCAGCTGACACAGCAGTTCCACGAACGCACCCGCTTCCTTTTCATCGGCGAAGACGCGAGCGCTGTGCCGGCTGCGAGGGTCGTGGGGCGGCAGAGACGCACGGTACAGCTCGACCGCCTGGTCCGCTTCCAGCAGCTGCACAGGAGCCACGTCCAAGTTGCGTCTGCCGTCCACAAACGAGTCCGGCACTCCGCGGCCTCGAATGCGATGGCTGTTCTGCTGAGGCACCTGCGAGCAGAGAGAGAAACAGTAGCCTCTTACCAAACAAATGAAAATAAAAGCAGACGACGAACCCACTGTGCCAAGTCGACCGCAACGACCCGAAAAGCAATTTTGGACACAACCCATAGGTCGTGTGGGCTGTTGTCCACGTCAAAGCATGAAACAGACGAAAGTGTAAATGTACTGTACGTTGGTGGGGAAGGGGGGGGGGCACTAGCGGATCCAGACGGGGGGGAGAGGGGGGTCTCCCCCTCCTGTCAGCTGAGATTTAGGGGGGGAGGGGAAGGAGGGGGAGAGAGCGGGGGGAGAACAAGGAAAGAAGGGCGAGCACAAGGGAAAATTTTACGTTTTCCTACGTTTTCCTTGGATTAAGGCACTCAAAAGCGCAAAACTTTCGCCTGCGGCGCTGTGGTTCTCTTCCAACTCACGCTTGACTCGTAAGGGAGCTACAAAATCCCGACATTTTTGTCTGTTCCATTGTAGTGTAGTTTGTGCGGTGAAAAAATTGACCTTCTCCCCCCTCTGTCGGCAAATCCTAGATCCGCCAGTGGGGGGGGTGGTGGGTGGGCGTACACATCACATATTGGTAGATTGTTTCGCAAAAAATACGCAAAGCCTTTTCTCGATTAATGCTTTAGTAAGAACTGGGCGTGATCGAACGGGCAGGGACGACGTCGGCGGGAGGGGGGGGGGGGGCTGAGCCCCCAGTGGGGACTTCCAGCTTCAACGTGTCCTTACCGTAGTCGCGCTCTAGCCGAATTAAGGCCTGCTTGAGAGGCCTCGCCACCGCCTTGTTGTACTCCTTCCAGGTGCTGAACACTCGGCGTTCTCTATTCGCAGAGAACGCGTGTACACAGCGAAAGGGCACCGTTCGATTGGAGTGTTGCTCGTCGACTGGACCACACGAACAGATTGTCGGCCGCACGCAGCACCCAATTGGTCGCGGTAATACTCCTGCATGAACTTGACGAGCGCGAACTCACCACCAGCATCGCAAATCAACGTCTCCCACAGTCCAAACCTGAAGTCGCGACGTACATTATTAGATTTTTCTGCCACAGGCCAGCGCATATCGACTGCAACCGTTCGGAGGGGGTTGGCATGGTGGGGGCATACCTGGGCTTCCATAGGCCCTGGAACTTCCGAGACTTGACACACCCCCAACTCGTCCCACACACCAAACCTTCCACCATAATTCTTGAAACTTTCTTCGACCTCATTTGATTTAGAACACTGGCGGATCCAGGGGTGGGGAAAGGGGGAATTCCCCCTCCCGAAATCGGAAATCTAGGGGGGAAAAGGGGGAAAGGGATAGGCTAGGCGGTGGGAGAAGAAACACGCCTAGTGAGCCTAGTTTTCAGCATAAAATTGCTTGTAGGTGGTTGAAAACAGCAAAATTTTCGCCTGCGGCGCCATTTATATTCGTTAATCGTCGAAAATGGACCGATTAGGTGTCCAAACCACTGCCAAAATGGCCCAACATCCAAAAAGTTCAACTGGGTCCTCCCTTCTGCAAAATTCCTCCCCTCTCGTAAATGTTTTTCTGGATCCTCCAGCGATTTAGAACCCCCCCCCCCCCCCGGAACTCAGCAGGCAAGTTCACGTTACAAGTCTCACGTTTACCTCCGCACTGACGGCAGGTAGACGTCACGGTAGACGACGAGCGGGTTCTTGAAGTGCATCGCCGAGTAGCCAGGAATGTGCCTGCTGTGGCCGTCGCAGAACATGACGACGCAGACGCCATTAGCCTGCAGTTTCTCGTTCTACCCCGGCGCTGGCATTCTCTGAACAGCACGCAACACATGCCCAAGTGGTCACCTGGTCATAGTGGGCATTTCGACCGTAGTACTCAGCGTGGTACGTGCGCACGGGCATGCGCGCTCGGCATTGATTGCGCCGAGTTCTTGTACTCTCAGGATCCACTCTGCGCTGGGCCGCGCCCACTGGGCGCCCCCCCCCCCGCACACCCCTCGAGCTTAGGTAGCCTGAAACCATACCTGTAACTGGGGGGGGGTTTGGGTGGGGTTTCCCTCCCCCCCCATGTGCTGAGTTTGACCCTACGCACACCCTCCCCAACCCTCCCCCCAGGTTGTCCTGAACCCCCACCCAGACCCCCCCCCCCCAGACTTTTTGGAAACTTACTTTAACGAAAAATAAATGCGCTTTGTACAGTGTTTTTGAGCAAAAAACGACCCAAAAGTACCTATATTGCGTTATTTACAGTGTATTTTGACTAAAAAGTACCTATTTTTAGGTTTTTACAGTGTATTTTTGACTAAAAATCGACCAAAAATTGCCTATATTTTCCTTTCCAGACCCCCCCTCTTCCAGATTTTCACCCCACCCACCACCCCATCCAGCAAGTGCTCGAACCCTCCCCCCAGGTCCAATTCCCGGTTAGAGCTATGCCTGAAAGCCAGCAACGCTGCACATGCACGTGGCCCACGTGCGCGTCCAACCCTGAATGGAGCGACGCCCGTGCTGCACGCCGCACGCCAACACAGCACCAACTACTGCCGCATCTCGCTCCGCCGCTGTGAGCGCGTGCGAGCGCTCCCAATGAATAGCCGCCGCACTGCAGAAGCGGCGAACGGTGCGCACTGAGGCCTGGAGACCAGAAGACGTACATATGTATGCAACAGCTGGGCCTTGCTGAGCTTTTACGAAAGGATAAATAACTTGGCACAACCTGCACGCCATTGGAACGCAATTCAGCGCACACAGCTTCAGCAGACAAGTGTCTCTGTTCAACCAAATAGCGCACAAAGTCTGGATTGACTGACTCCAAAATGCTACTCCCAAGCACGCCCCGTGGTATCTAAACCGGCACGTGGCCCGACCGCCTGCACGTCAACGAATGTGTAGCCGATAGCCAAACAAAAACCGCAAAACAGCAACAAAAAAAATCATCTATTCCACGCACCAACAAAGCAACAAAAAGGCAAAAAAGCCCCTAACAAAGTTGTCAACTATACAGCTGGCTGGCAGTCGCCCGCTTCACAAGTCGAAGGCTCGGGCGGCGTTCTTGAGCTGCTGAAACCGAGTAAGCATGCGCTTGGGGACCGTCGAATGTTGACTCTCTCGAACCTCAAGGGTGCCAGAGCCGAGTCCCTTGACGACGTCGGACAGCTTCCTCGCCATCCCCCCACTCCATGAGAATTCTTCCTTTCGACAGTTGGGGCACGTACTGACGACAGACGGCTCAGTGCCTACAAAATCATGCAAAGTGGGCAAGGCAAGCAAAGGCAAGCAAAGCAAGGCAGGCAAACAAAGCGGGAGTGCCTGGCATCTGGCACGAAAGGCAACTTAGGCAAACCAAAGTAAGGAAGCCGTATAGCGCACCAAACTGTCCCACGTGAGCAGCGCAGCAGACGACGGCTCGGCAGGCGGCACAGCAGGCGACAGGCCACGCCATGGGCTCCAAGCACACCTGACACTTCCACTCCGACGCGGACGACTCGACGAACGGCTCTGAAGTCACACGCCAGAGTCAGAGCCCCAATCACATATAAAACGGGTAAAGTTGCTGGTAGGCATCTAGGTACTTACTGACGGCCTCCAAAGTGGCTTCGGCCTCGCAGCAGCGCCGGCGCAGCTCTTGCTCTTCCTTGATGCAGGCGAACACTTCGTGCGCACCACTCGCCCGACGCCGCTTCACGAGCGGCTCGTACTTCTATGTGACAACGCTCAAATTAATGATCGTCAATTACTGAGGAATGACGATGTCATTTATCAAAACTGCAGCATCTAACAAGTTACAGTAACTGTAGGGTTTACGGTATATGCCGCAGTATCAGTTGTGCCTCCTCCTGTAGCTGTAGTGCACCCCACCCTCCCCCCCCCCCGCCCGCAGGTAAGGAGATAAAGAGGGGCATGTAGGGAAAGGTACAGTGTACATACGTACATGTACATACCAACGGATAGCCCCTAGAGAAAGTCGAAGAGACAATGGCTGGGTTACCCACTTGGTATTCTTCGAAAGCTGCCCAATCCTCGGTCGAGATGTAGAGCAGCTTGGGTCGATTGCGGCTCAGGCTGCGAATGCAGTCGTCTAAATGAGGCGGGACCCTCCGCATCGATTGGCAGCGTCATGGCACTCCGCACCGTCTTCGTCCGTGGCCGTTTCCTCGGCAGCGGGTCGGAGCAAGTTGCGCAGCACGACGCGCCGCTTCTCGTCACCGCCCGCCCTCAGCTTCTCCTCCAGCTTTCTCTCCAGCCGTCTGCACAGCGTGGCCCAGCTCCGCGCGTCCGCCTTCTCCACGGTGAGCGTCACCTATACAAAGACAGAGGGCAACATACATACCTGCCCATTGGTAGGTGGGGATTAAAGACATGCCCTTACCTGAGCTCCGTCCCCCCCCCCCACCCAAGAGCAAGTGCGCAGAATCACCGCGCAGAATCACCTGCCGCGACAGGGGGCGAATCTTGAAGTCGACGCCCAGTTGACCTTCGGCCAGAGTCAGCTCCAGCGGGGCAACCTTCTCTGGCTGCGCTGCCGACCGTTGCGACTTGCGTACGAATACCGGTGGTTGTTGAACGTGCAGTGGAGTTCTGAAGTCATGATTGTTTCATTCGAGCGATAGGAGTGCGGGTAACTAATACTTTGGCTGATTAAAGGGGGCTAGTAAACTGGAAGGGTCGATGCTGGTGGGAAGGGGCATTTTAAGGGAAAATACAATACAATACCATACAATACAATACAATATAGAAAATACAATACAAACCGTACATATAGGTTCACTGCAGCAACACACTTCACACGCTCACCAGCCATCGTGCCCATCATCATTCAAAGGCGCACGCACGCATAACCTGGCCACTTGCCCAGAGACGCGTCTTCCAAGCGGCTGCTGCTGGCCGTGCTGGGCCTGGGGCAGTGGAGTGCCGATCAGCAGCAGCTCTGTGCCCATGTCCTCTTCCAGGACAAACAAGCCGTTCTCGTCCTCGTCCACGATCACCTCGTGTGTCTCCGCCTCCTCCAGCTCCACGCTCTCCTCCTCGACCTAGGCAACCAAGCCAAGCCACTTCCATCGAGGCTGACATGCCAAGTGAGGCACGGGGCAGAGATGGAGTGCGAGTACATGAGTATTGTAAGTACAAAAGTGAAACATTCCTGAATTACCCGATTAATCATAACGCAAACACTCCAGTCCGGACGTCCCACACACTCATACATATACACGAATTATTTGTACAACATCAATTATAAGCTCAGCCAACCAAAACACATTGAACAGCCTCGCCAGGAATCCTCTGCAGAGACGGCGTCGCGGGACTCGTTTCTCGACAACAGACTCGCCATCGCCGTATTTTACGACGAGTAAATCGCGCGAAGCTGCCATTACTACTCTCCTCCAACAATCCTCAATTTTTTTGACACGTAACAAAACAAAGTAACAAACACAAACCGCAAAACAAAATAAAACAGTAGCGAATGGGAATAGCAGTAGGGAATAGGGAATAGGGAATAAGCGTGCTAAAAGCCGTCGCGGTACATAGTACATAGTGAATAGTGAACAGTGAATAGTAAATAAGCGTGTTGGAGCCCGGCCGTGCTGTTCCAGTCTACAATGCAATTAGAGCCTCTTGCAATTAGAGGCCTCTACGTCTTCACCATCATACAGACACCGGCATGTCATGCCATGACAGGTCATGAAATGCCAAGAGGGGCTGCACGCTGCGTACGGTACGACCCCACTGGCACCGGAATATCCGATCGTCGTCAACGCTCAAACTGTAGAAGCGAGAGCACACAGGCAATATTTGAAGGATTACGGTGGCGCGGGTGCGCTCGTTGAGTCTTCCGCGACCGCGTACGTCACGCGCGGTGCGGGCGGACGACTGCCCGCGGCCGCGCGCCTTTGCGGCCGCGGGCGCGGGGAAGGCCGCGGCCGCGCGCGCTGCATTTCTCGCTTGCGTTGCGGGCCAGAGGCCTGCCCGCGAGAATGGCCACTGGGTACCGCGACCGTCTTTGGGAGCGGACGCGCGCGCGGCCAAGCGCGCACCCGCAAGGCGATTTTGCGGCTTTGGGGGATGCGGGCCGTCCCTTGTGACGCCCGCAAGCCATTTTCGCTGCTGCGGAGCGCCACGAAAAAAATTCCGCAAGTTTGGCCACTAGGTCCTCCCATACTTGGCGACCTTTCCCTCCCAGACTTTCCTCCACTCAGAATTTGTAACCTGTCTAATATGGTAAGTGTTGGTTCATTCTTTGTGACACATATATAAGAGAGAGGAACACACCACGTGTCACCACAAGCCTAACCTCAGACACTGCTGTGCGAGTGAGTGTATCCGAATGCAAGTGCTGTAAGTAATACGCCAGGAAGCAAATGTACCTAGGTACCTATACCTACACTGAGTCACGTCGTGACCGCTTGTGCTTGCGTGAAAACAAGTGGGGGGTTTCAATGAAAGATTTTGAGGGGGGGGGGGGCATTTGACGGGGGGGGGGCTTCTGTCGTGGGTGCTTTTGACGTAGGGGCTGCAGTGCGCACTGAATGAAGCACACTCTGTTCAGAGTGCGCGGCACAAATGAATAAGAATGGGTGTCATCCAAACTGCGCAGTCGCAAGCAACAAAGCGGTAAGTTTTTAACTACCACAAACGCGGCCATCTGCTGACTGTGTAGGGTAGGGAAAACACTGACTGGTAAGAAATGAAGCTGGAACAAAAAAAAATGAAGGATCGCATAAACACTGAACGGGTCTTGACTGGGGAAGAGCGTTGTGACTTAATCGGGGCCGACACAAAAGGTTGGTTACTGCCTACACACAACTGGAAGAATCGCGACAAATAAGGACGGGTTGGTCGCCAAAATATCTAGGAACGGGCTCTCAGACGCACTGGGTCAATCCTTCTTGGAACTTGGACCCGGGACGTTGTTCGTCTCCTCTGGCTTGTTCTTGTCGTCGCTGGCGGGCGCTATCTGGTCAGGCGCCACCTGATTGCGCTTCCTGAGACCTTTCAGCGTCAGCGCGTCCCACAAGATTCGACAGACCCGATGGACGAACTTGCGGATCTGAAAATCCGAATCGAATCACACACGCACTGGGTATTGATAGTCCCAGGCTGGGTGAACAACCTTTATGTCCATGGTGGTATGGAAAAAGAAGACCGCTAGTCCGTTGACGACGTTGATAAGAAGGCAGGCCGAGTAGAAGGCCATGAACTTGTAATAAACAGCGGCCAGGCCGATGACGTGCGACATACAGTGGAGGGTGAGCGTCTGCGGGAGGGTGGCGCGCGAGATGCTAAAGTGTTCAATGTTCCAAACTGACGCTCAGCGACAGAAATGGGCGCTCACTGTCCGGTGCAGCGCTGCCGTATGTCCCGAAATTGCATGGGGAAGGGAGCCCACTCGCGCGCGAGTAGGCCGCCTGCCTCGACGATGATCAGGATGACGAGGGCGATGACGACCATTGGAACCCACATGGCCCATGACAGGGCGCCGTCAAACACGCCCCAGCAGGTCCAGGCCGTGCTGTACTCGCTCCCGACGAACTGGGCGGTGACGATGACCCAGATCATGGGCGCCCCTGCAAGAATCGCTGCAAGAGGTGCAGAGAACAAGAACGGGCCGAAATCACTCACCCCAACCAATGGCTACATTCCACCGCCAGGGGAAACACCCTCCTCTTGGGATGACGTTGCCGACGACGGCGAGCACTTGGATTGACTCGAGAAGCATGAAGACGTATCCGCAGGCGAAGAAGTAGTGCAATGTCACCCCCACCCAGTAGCACAGGTTCTGAACTCCATTAAAATGATTTTGTATGGAAAACGTAAGAGACGGCGACAGACTTCATCAATTCCGCCCGGATACATCGCCGGTTCTCGCAAGGTGAGTACGACCAGGTGAGCCATGAGGAACGCGAGATCTTGGTTGACGATGATGATGGATTCGGGCGAGTTGGAGCTGCAGCAAACCATGCAAAATATTCAAGGCATTCCGTTCAAATTGTGGAAAGGGTTTCACCGGAAGACGATGTACAGAATGCAGACTGCACTCAAGCTGATGACCAAAAAGAGGCAGCCCATTGATTGTGCAGCTGTTGCCACAAACCGCTCTGTAGGGTTTAGCGGCTGAAAATTGTTGAGTTGTGCAACATACCGTAAACCCTATAATTAGCCCCCCTATAATTAGCCCCCCCCCCCTATAATAATACACCCTCCCAAGACCACTTTGAGTTAATAAGCCCCCCCCCTATAATTACGCCCCCTCCCTAAATGAACCATCGTCTAAAGGCACATGTTTCCATGTCTGGGTGTATGTATGGTAGCGTATGTGTATGTATGTACACGTATGTGCATGTGAGACTGTGTGAGAGTGTGTTAGAGTGTACCAACGTGTGTGCACAGCGCCTTTTTCCTTTAAAAATCGCCTCCACGCCCCTTTTTGCCCACACATCTTCCCACTCATCGACACTTCCAGTTTATAAGCCCCCCCCCTATAATTAGCCCCCCCTATAATTATACACCCTCCTAGAGCTCGAACGAAAAAATTAGCCCCCGGGGGGCTAATTATAGGGTTTACGGTATCTTTGTTTTCAGGCCAATATGTATACGTACAGGTTTAATCAGATTTGATGGGCAGTGTGCGTTTACTCACCGTTGGCATAAATTTTCCGTGTTCGTCTTTGTGAATGACCAGTTCCTCTAACGGATTCAGAGGGGACATGACTAAATAGAGCCGCATGACTATAGTGAATTGCAGACAAATGCGCAGCAGAAAGACATACGTGTTTGCAAAAATTCCGCAGCTGTCAATTTTGGAGTAGTCGTTGTTGTTGTTGCTGTAGTGGTCGTTGTGCTGGTCGATGATGTCACAGTTGTTGTTGTTTTAGCTGTTGTGATTGGAGACGTTGCAGTTGAGCTTGTTTTGGAGAAAACTTGGGCAGTGGTGGTGGTAGAAGCTGTGCTGCTCTTGCTGTGCTGCACGATCTTCATGGATGCGAGAGTCGCAGCCATGCTCGTTGTGCCCTCAGTAGGGGGGCGGTCCGTCTCTTCTCGCTCTGAGGCCGTCAGCAAATTTTCAGATGTGTCGTGTGAATCAGCTTCTTGGGTGCTCGACTTCCTATGCGTCATCTGCTTTTCGCGGATGGTTGTCACTTCATCACCAGCTGTCGTACTCTCCTGAAGTCTGCTCTCCGAAGAAGCGTGGGCAGTAATTTCGGTCATGCTCGTCGTGCCTTGAGTAGGGGGGCCCTCGGTCTCATGGCCCTCGGTGTTCATTAAATCAGAGGTGGAGATCTCGAGTGAATCAGCTTCCCCAGTTCTCGTCGTCTTCTTGTACGTTGTCTGCTTTTCGCGGATGTTCGTCACGGCGTCATCAACTGTCGTGGTCTCCTTGGGTAGTTTTTGTGTTGGTGACAGTGTGCTGACACTGACGAGCGATGAGATCTTCAGATTGTCGAGGGCGGTGCTCTGCGATTTCTCCGCGAGAGGTGCCATTGACGACGAGTCTATGTGGGCAACGTTTGTACTGCCCATTTCACTCTCTGGAGTGGTCACGTGAGTATTCAAGACTAATTGAGTTCGCTTCGTTACTAGAACAGCCATTCTGCTGTGCGCTGCGTCCGACATGTACGTCCCGCCTTCAGGTGTGATTGTCGCTGATTTGAACAACCGCATAGCCGTGGTCACTGGCTCGAGTTCTGTAGTAAGCATATGACCCTTTTCCTCAGCAGTTGTGTACCTTGTTGAATGAACTGCAAGAACTGTGGTTTTCGCGCCAGTTGTTGGATCAGGCTCGTCTTTGATGCACGTGTCGTTCACAAAATGGCTCCAGGAGCCATCAAGGCTACAGGTCCACACCAGACGCTGTGAGTCTGGATTGAGCTTCAGATGAGAGCCTGACTGGCATTCCAAGGTAAAGTCGTCACCAAGCAGGAAACCGGCTTGGTGCGTTCTGAGGTCGTTCCTGCTGTTTGCATTCAGCAGGCGCTCGTCGACCAGTGGGACCTGACAGTGCACCAATACACACTTGGCCACGTTTGAGTCGCGCAGCCATAGCTGCTGGGACTTGGTGCAGGTGTATGAGATTTTTGTGACATTTGTCCCACTGAATTTGTATCCACGGGCGCAGTCTAGTGTCAGGGAGCTGTATTCAGCATACATTTTTTTCAGAGGAATGGAACGCTTTGTAATCACTCCCATGTTGTCGAGCGCTAAGTCGTCTGGTAGGATGCAGTAGTACGGTTGCTCAGTGGACTGGTTGATAGATGTAGAAGGTTTTGGCGTTGGACCATCTGGAGCGCCTGTCTCATCTATCAGCTTTCTCGTTTGTTTGGAAGATGGCGTGTTCGCAGCTGTAGTTTTGATGGTCATGTGTTGTTTCTCAATCAGGGCTTGATCTGGGCTTGTTCCAGCGTTTGGCTTCTCTGACACGACTAGTGGTGGTGGGGTCAAACGTTTGGCTGGCTTGCCAACGCAAACCACTGTAGCTGAGGTGCCACAGTCTGCTGTGACCCATGTAAAATCGACTGCCTTGTCGGCGTATGTGCATTGAGCCTTAACTTCAGTGACGGGATGGCTGTCTGCCCAGGGCGGTGGAAACGAGATGCCTTGGCCATTTCCCCAGTGGAATGAAGACGTTGTCTTGTTGTCAACAATGAACAGCCACGCCCTTTGAATCTCCACGAGAGTAGCCCTAAAGAGTGACACAACAGATTAGGTATAATATTTTTTGACTTATACCGTAACACTTATACCGTAAATCATCCAATAGTGCCCCCATGCACTATTCAAGTTCTTCCCGTCCCGAGGGCACACTGGACATAAGAGCGCTATTGTTCCAACCTCAAAATTTATGCACTACATAGCAGTCAAAATTGCCAATTTAGCAGTGTTTCAGTGAATGTGTTCCTTAGTTCCTTAGTAGAATTTTTGTGTTCCTTAGGCGGCAAAACAGTTCAAAGTGACATGTTTTTCATTGCTGGTTGTATGTAGCTGTCTACACACCATATAAACGCACAGTACGTATGTACATCTTTATTTTGGACCATGTATAATGCAAACCATGAGGTTCTTTTGCCCCATAATAGACTGGTGTTCACAATTATTTCAACCTCTCTGTACCCAGGGGCCATAATGGAGGAAGGGGTCCATTATTGGAGAGGGGTAACTATTGGCGGATTCATGGTACTGTAGTTGCACATAACAATGAAAGCCTTACAATCCGCGCTTGAAGTGGGTCCAGCTCTGCATGTTCTTGAACCATGGCAAGCTTGCATTAAGCTTTTGACAGTAGTCTAGGGCGAAGGCAAACACATTTGGTGGATTGTGAACCTTGATGCACAGGTTGACATTGGTTAGAAGAAATCCTTCGGAGCAGGCATACTCTGGTTTCCTGGAAGAACTCACATCTGTTCCTTTGACTGTTGCATCTTTGATTAGTTGAGTGCTCATTGGTGCATTTGTTGGATACTCCTTCGATTGTTGTGCGACCAGTTGTTCGCCAGATAGACCCGTAATTTTAGTGTGTTCAGTTGAAGGTGCCTTTGATGCCAATTCCACAATTATGGTTTTTTGCCTTGGCGTGTAGTCAATGATGGCAGACTGAGACTCAGGGACTGCTACAATTTCAGTTGTCTGTGTGGATAAGTCAGCGCCAGAGCTGGTCATCTGTGAGGTTAATTGGCTGTTGGACTCAAAAATCTTTACAGTTTTACTTGGCTTTGTTGTGTAGTCACTCTCAATGACTTTCCTTTGTGAAGTTATCATATTCTCAGAGGTGTACTGCTCGTGTTGAGATGATAGTTCCAACGCTTTTGGTTCTGATGTTTGTCTCGCAGCACTCGCTGGTGTGACAACATGCGCCCTTTCAGAAGGCATGACGCACAGCACGTAGACTTTGGCCCTGTTGCAGCCATCAGTGACCCACTTGTAGTCTGCCTCGACATAGACGCAGTTCGGTTTCACGGTGTTCGGTTTCTTGGGGTGTGTTGCGGCCCATTCTGGTTCAAACGCGAATCCCTGCTTGTTCCCCCAAACGTATCCTTCGGCCAACTCGTCCTGTCTTATCCAGAGCCAAGAACTCGCAACCTTCAGGTTCTTCCTGAGAAATCGTTACACTTACGATAGAAGTGCTGTAGATGTAAGGAAATGTGGTTTAACAGAAATGTTTAAAAGCATACTACTGTAGTTAATTTAACACTAGATGCAACTACATTTTAACAATGGCAAACTTACATTTGCTGTCTAAAGTGTCTCCATTCTCGGTCGTTAGAGAACCAGGGCAAGGTAGCGTTTCGCTTTGCACAGAATTTGGTGGCTAGATCAAATATCAATGGATCTGGGGATGCAACAAAGCATTTTTGATTGTCCAGAGTAAATCCAGGAGGGCAGACCTTTTCTACTGTCTTGGCAGTTGAATGATCCGTATTTTTTATTGTGGGTGCGTGGCTTTCACTCTTGTGTGTCATGGTTGTCTTTATTATGTCATGGCTTTCTGTGACCGATTTGGACGTCACTTCCAAGATGTCGGACTGGGTTTGGATGTTTGGAAGTTTCGAAATTGTGGTTCTTGCAATTGCTGAAACTGCTTCTCTTTTAACTGGTTTTGTGAGGCAGAATACAAAGATGTCAGAGGCCGAACAGGAAGATGTGACCCATGAGTAATCCGTTTCCTTCGAAGCGAATCCGCAATAGGCGTATTCGGTGTTGGGCACAAAAGGATGTCTGGGCGCCCAGTCTGTAAAGTTGAACTGATTGTTATTTCCCCATTTGTATCCTGTCATTCCTTCCTGAGCCACCATCCAGAGCCAGGCGCTTGCTATGCCAGTTTTCGTCCTAAAGAAAAATAGTATATGTTCCCTTGAACATTTCAGATGAGACAACCCAAATTACATACAACATGAGTAAGAAAGGTGCTACTCACTCAATAAAAAAAAAATCAATTTCGAATCTTCCACATTTACAAGTTTTGTTGGAGTATAACAATCAGAATATAGCTAGTTCAACTGCAAGTACTAACACAAGTGGCAAAGACTCAAGCAAAATGAAACAAAACACAGCTTACAGATGTTCTTTGAAATGACGCCATTGATCGTAAGTGTCGAACCATGGCAGACTGGCATTCATCTTAGTACACAGCTTCTTGGCCTCCTTGAATACTCGTGGCTCCTGCGGTTCAGAGATGCACGAGTCTCCAGCTACTAGTGTGAAACCGAGTGGGCAGCTCAAAACTACTGGAATTAAAGTAGTACTGAATATATCGTCTTTTCGTGACGACGTTTTTAAACTCATTGTGCTAAAGCTTGGTGATATGTCTGATTCATGGCGCTGTAGATTGGGCTTCATCGTTGTTTTGGTTCCACTAAAAGGACCAGTGGTGACGTCAGTCGTAGTTGTAATAGCGAGCTGGGTTGATCTTTCAAGAGTTTTCGGGTCTGCACTGGAAGTTGGATATTCGACCTTGTCCAGAGGGGGCGCGCTGGCGCCCTGGTGTGGGTAGCTGGTGTCCAGAGCTGACAGGCTGGTGTACAGAGGATGCGGGGTTGTGTCCAGTGGTGGGGTGCTGGTGTTCAGGGGTTGTGCGCTTGAGTTCAACTGAGATGGTGAACTTGTGTGCAGAGCTGGCGTGCTGGTGTTCAGGGGTTGCGCACTTGTGTCGAAAGTTAGGGTGCTGGTATGAGTGGTATCCATACGTAGCACGCTGTTATCTGAGGACAGTGGGTTCGATGTCAGATTTATACAGTTTCCATCTGTGTCTTTCGTAGTAATTTCTGTGTCGAGCATAGTAGCTGTTACTTTCCTGCTAACGATTTGGCTGTCGGTTTTCGATGATGAAGTGGTTAACATTGACGCTATATTTTGTGTTGCCATCGTTTTTCTGTCCACTAAAATAAGTTTCGGTGTTGCTATGTAATATGCTGACGAACCCATTCAGTTCAGTGCAAAGAAGCCATGTGCGTAATCATAGACAGGGTGGCCCATGGCGCAACATCTAACTTTGACTGCTCGCCACTTGGTCTGCTGCTGGCCAATCTTGCCGCAATTTTACTAATGTTGTGCTGCAAGCCTCCAGCTTATATATTTAGAGTTTTATTTATTTATTTATTTAGAGTTCCAGTCAAATCTGTTGAGGGAATACCTAATCTTTTATTCGTTCTATTCCCTCAACAGATTTGACTGAAACTCTGAAAGACTTCTAAAAAATTGGCCAACGAAAGAACAAGTAGCAAGAAGTCAAATTTAGACGTTGCACCATGGGCCACCCTGTATATAAAGGGTGTTTTTTTTAATTGACCGATTTGTTTCTTGAATAACTTTTTATTTCTGAGTCCGATTTTCGTGAAATTTGGACCATGGACCCAGAACGCTTTGGGATTTTGTCTAGAAGAGAAATCATCGAAATCGGATAAGCTTTCAAAAAGTTATGACCTTACAAAGTTGAAGTCCAAATTTGCGAGTCAGTGATCCAGGCACGCAGCATGCACACTGCCTTTCTTCTCAGGCCATCTGCAACAAAATTTTAGGTGATGTGCGAAATTTCATGGGCTACACGACGACGTTACCCGTTTTGAGCGGTATTAGGAATTTGCATCACATCGGTGCAAAATTCAAAGTCAGTGCAAAAGTCGCACACTGCTAACTCATTTCACCAAAAGTTCTCTATTAAAAGTGGAAAATAAAAAAACTGATAGACAACAACTGTGGGGAATGTCCTGAGGATATGTCGATTCTAAACCACCCTCGTTTATGTAAATTCAACAACTCTTTGTTTAGAAGCAGACTTCCAAAATTTTCCCATGAGATGCAGGGTTTTGTGGATTTTCAGATTTTGGGCTGCCACTGCTGAGGTGTAAAAGCTGGCTCATCGACATAATCGGGTCAAATAATCCTCAAGACATTCCCCACAGTTGTAGTCTATCAAATTCTTTTCACTTCCACTTTCAATAGAGAACTTTTGGTGAAATGCGTTAGCAGTGAGCGACTTTAGCACTGACTGTGACTTTTGCCACTGATGTGATGCAAATTCCAAATGCCGCTCAAAACGGTTAACGTCATCGTGTAGCCCATGAAATTTCGCACATAACCTGAAATTTTGTTGTAGATGGCCTGAGAAGAAAGGCGTTTGACTGCAGTGTGCATGCTGCATGCTTGGATCACTGACTCACAAATTTGGACTTCAACTTTGAAAGGTCATAATTTTTTGAAAGCTGATTCAATTTCGACGATTCCTCTTCTAGACAAAATCCCAAAGCGTTCTGCGTCCATGGTCCAAATTTCACAAAAATCGGACGCGGAAAAAAAAGTTATTCAAGAAACAATTCGGTTAATTTAAAAAAAAAACACCCTTTATGTACGCACGAGCAAAAAACGGCTCACAACATTCGTGTAGAGGTCCGCTCCAGGTGTGGTCAGCGAGACAGTGAATGATGGCGTTGGACGTGCCATCCTCAAAAGTACGGATGCCAACGCAGTGGCAAGAGTAGTTGGAGCCCGCTGTCACGTTCCACTGGTCAACATGGGTCAGGTTCGTGACAAACGCGCCTGCAGCGACTCGCAGAACTTCGAACTTGTTGCAGAGTGGAGTTAGACACGGGCCCGACTGATTGTTCTCTCTTCGAAAGTAGTTATTGCAGTCACAGGAGAACGATTTTTCGGCGTCTCTAGAGACGCAGTGCGTGTTGGTCAGCTCGGCGCAAGGGTCAGCCTCTATGCAGTAGTCATGGCTGGAGAGCACTGAACTGTCCGTATCTAAAAGCATTCCGATTTGCCCTACTACATGAATGTGCGAGCTGAAGACCGTCGTTGCCATCAAAATATAGACGCAGTCTACAGTCTACACTGTTAAATGTTCAGCTTCAACTCTTGCGAGATGTTTGCAAGTACACGCGTACACGCCACCTGACAGGACAAGTACACGCCACCTGACAGGAAGTGACACGCGTTGCTGAATGGAAGATTATTGCGTTCTAGCTAAAAGACTGTTGTAAAGGACACAACACTACCTATGGAACAACACCGACATACGTACATGTATACATACCTATACATCGGTACATGTACAGGTGTTGTAGCACATACCCGTATTCGTCGTCTTCGTCACTTCGATCGTAGACCTCTCACCATCTTGCGCAGTTGTATCAACAGCAATAAGTGTTGGAGACGCCGTGGTCTGTGTGGCGAGCAGTTTTGTGGTTTTGAGGGGCGGAGACTCCATCGAGATGTTGGTTGCGCCTGAGACGTCAGTTGGTGGTGAAACTGAGCTATGGGAATGGCCTGGCGAGACCGTAGCGTCTCTAGAACTGATTGACGTAGATGGTGGTGACGGTCCCTCTACCACTTCTGTTTGACCACTGGGCGTCAGTTGCGTTACGTCTAAATGCATGCATGATGTTATGCACAAATTGTAAAAGAGTACACACAGTAGCCAATTACATTTAGGTAGTAATTTCACACGCACATGGCGTCACATAGAAGTACACCAAACCTTACCGTTAATCCTCAAAGAACCACCCCACCCCCCCCCCCCCCCCCCTCCCCCCTCCACACGCTAATGAATGCGCACGGGTTGCGCTTTGGAAAGCGGAGGGGTCAGAGCAACTTAGGGAGGGGTGCCACAATTTTCAGGAGGTCTGTAGAGGAAAAAGGTTGGTACTTTCTTGGTCAATTTTTTGTTAAAAACAGTGTAAACCACTAACTATTGGTACTCTTTACTCTAATTACATTTCTGTACACAGTGTGGCTGCTTTTCAGCTGAATTTGGATCAAAAACAGTGCACAAATAGCTTTTTCTACATTTTGTTGGCACATAGGAGTAGCGATGTCACCAAAAAGTCTGAAGACTTTTTTTTGTTCTTTAATTTAATCAGGGTGTACGCGTCAGCGTACAACCCTAATATGTGACGACTTGCGCGCGCGAGAATTCGGATTTTTGATCGCCTATAACTTTTGATTGGCTGAACCGATTTCGGCGCGTTATGGGTCAAAAGAAGCGCACTCACGGGGGGACCGTACGTGCCACAGAGCGTTGCAGTATTGCTGCGCGTTAAGGGGGTACGCCCAAAATGTTTCCGAAAAGTGTCTTTTTTTTTCGTGTTCTCCTCCCAGTTTTTGGAGCGCCACTCGCTAGTGCCATGGGCAATTGGAATGAAACTTGGCATGTGTAAGCGACCCATGATGGCAATTTTTCATGATGGAATAGACCCCTTTTGACAATTGGACCAAATTGAATGCACCAAAATGCCTCTCCCCATTATACCGAAAACGAAAAATGGCGATATTTCGGTGTGGTTACATCGGAGGGCATTAACATCAATAATAAAGTTGATTGCCTTTCGATGGCGAACATTTCATTCCTTGGAGTCGACACGCTCCGACGCACCAAAATAATTTTACTTCCGGAATAATCGATAAACATCGATATGGGTAGGTCGGATCACTTTGGCTAAAACACGGAAGTTGACCGCCTGCACGTGTAGATCATTTTGTTTCTTTACACCGCTATGCTCCGACTAACCAATATGGCACTGCAGATGTGCACGCACGCACGCACACCGTCAAATGGGCTGCTTCACAAAAAAACTCGATGTGGGTACGTCGCATCACTTCGGCTAAAACACAAAAGTTGACCGCCTAGTTATAGCGATCAGTTTGATTCTTTACATCACTATGCTACGATGCAGCAATATAGCACAACTGCACACGCACGCACGCACGCACGCACACACACACACACACAATTATCCGCAGTGGCTTCTGTTTGTAGTTTCTCTGCATGCTGTGCCATTTGCTGATAGGTCATCCTGCTTTGTATCATTTGCATGACAATTAGTTGTGCACAACTTTGGTCAATGAAAAATACATGCGTACCTATTTTCAATCCACATGCTCACATTCTATAGAATGAGTGTCCACCACCCTCCACCTGAACCCCCCTCACCCCCTCCACCCTCCACACTCCTCCCCTCCACCCCAACCCCTGAACAGCCATTGTCAAAGAGCACTATGCCAAAAGTGCGATTCTCCAAACAGACGTGTACACATGTACATTGTGTACATGTGTAGTTATGCTTGGTGCCATTATTCTGAACATACCCATATTCGCTGTCTCCATTGCTTTGCTCGTCGACCTCTCATCATCAGTTGTACCAAAGGTAACAAGTGTTGGAGACACCGTGGTAGTCTGTGTGAGCAGTTTTGTGGTTGTTAGCAGTGCAGATTCCATTGAGATGTTCGTTGCGCCTGAGAGTTCGGTTGGTGGTGACAATGAGCTCGTGGAATGGTCTTTAGGGATGGTATCGTTGTTGGAACTGATTGTAATTGCTGTAGTTTGTGTTGATAGTCCTTCTACCACTTCTGTTCGTCCAGTGGGCGTTAGTTGTGTGACATCTAAATGTATGTATGGTGTACTACATTTTTTCGGGTTGTATGTACATGATGACCGTAAATCCTCCAATAGAGCCCCTCCAATAGTTCTCCCCTCCAATAGTGCCCCGTGGGTAACTTGTATGTTATGCCATGTGCCTTGTATATGGGCAAAATAAAGTGGTAGGTACATAGTACAAGCCATGGTGCAAGCCTAAGCCTAAGCCTTTTAAACATGGGCAAAACTAAAGTGGTATGTACATATATTTCGTGTACACACACTACAACTAACCAATAATAGTATGTTTTGGCAACTATTAATGGTAAATCAACTATTAGCAGTGATCAAAAATCACCAAAAAATTGTCAATTTTGACTGAAAAATTATAGCATTGCCATCTTAGGTTGAAGGTGTTGAGCCCCCTATAGTGCTCCGCCTCCAATAGTGCCCCCAGGTAAGGCAAGGTTGAAAGTATAGTGCCCTGGTGGCACAATTGGAGAACTTACAGCACACACACACACACACACACACACACACACACACACACACACACACACCTCTGACTCACAGCATTTAGAGGGCACTATGCTCCAAGAGCGGTTCTCCAAACAGATGTAGTCCCGCTCGATGGTACCGTCTTGAAACGTGGCCCCATCAACACACCGCTGGTGGAAGCTCTCGCCCGCAGTCAAAGCCCAGGACTGGTTGTTTGTCAGGTTCGAATAGGAGTTCTCGTCGTCCAAGACAACTGCCGGATTCTCGCAGACGGGGAGCAGGCAGGGCGCCAGCCCACTCACGTTCTTCGCGTACCCCTCCTGGCAGGAACAGTTGTAGTAGGGGGCCGGATCGGCGGACAGGCAGTAGGTGTTCTCGAAGTAAGAGCAAGGGTTGATGCACCAGCCACTCGTCTGGCCGCTGCTGCACCCGCACAAGTCGTAGTCTGAAGTGAGAATCCGACAGTCACAAAGTACACAACAGTTGCATCCATCCAGAAAGTACAGTAGGGGACTCGCCGTTTTGAAATGTCACTCTTGAATAATCGCGCCCCTCTGAGATGATATCCAGACTGAATGGCAGGGTTGTGGCTTTCGCAGTAGTAAAGTTGACGAAGTCTGTTGCAGAATCTTTTGTTGTTTCGTTGTTTGTTGGGTCCATTTTGGTTGGCGCAGTTGAATTAGCGGTAGAAGGTGTCGTAAAGTTTGCATCTAGAAGCAGAAAGCATCGGTATTTTAATACCACACTGTTGTGACATACATACACTGTGGCCCAAAAAAAGTGATAGACGCCACTTTGCCTGTTTCGTTCTCGGGACCAGATAAACCGATTGAACTCAAATTTTAATCTACTCAATACGTTCTACGCCTACGCTCACGCCGCATTTTATTAAATTCCGTTGAGCACCGCTCAAACGTCACCATTTCTACTAAAGCGATGTCGAGAATCGAGTGTTTTTTCTTATTTCTAACGTCCGAGATTTGAATAAAGGCAGTATCGTAATTCCCAAAAATATAAGCAAAACGCACTATGCGGCACCTGTCAAGCTGTAGTCCTAACTGAAATTTACTGTTTTTAAAATTAAAACGATTCTTCAGTTGTTTTTTTTTGGGTTTGGCGTTTTCGTGGGTGTTCGAATTCTAAAACCTGCATTTTAAATGGGATGTTCACGTTTTGCAGCAATCTTCGCGCCACGTTACAAAATGTAATTGAATGTATTGAAATGATCCAGAGCAAGTTGACGCGTGTTGCGACAAAATTTGAGCCCTATCGAACGTGCTCGTCACGAGAAACACTCGATTTTTGGCATGGCGTTAGTAGAAATGCTGTCGTTTGAGTGGCGCTCAACGGAATTTGATAAAATTTGGCGTGCATGCGCAGAACGTATTGAGGTATGTCATGTTAAAATTTGTGCTCAATCGGATCATCTGGTCCCGAGAACAAGACAGGCAAAGTGGCGTCTATCACTTTTTTTGGGCCACAGTGTACGTACGTACATGTGTATGTACATTATGTATACTTGAATGAAATCAAAAGGGTATGATGAAATGTATTGCGATAACTCAACAATCCCACGAGACGACCCAAACTTGCGCAAGTACATTGACATATGGCAAATACTGCCGGTGTCACGAAATCAGGGTGTACGCACGAAATCAGGGTGTACGCGTCAGCGTACAACCCTAATATGTGAGCACTTCGATGAGTCCGTCTGTTGAGAATAAGGAAGCTGTACAGAATCACTGAAACGATTTAGTGGCGCACTTAGGTATGCAGTATGTGGCCTGTCGCACTTATTCATTCTGTTCGTTTAGTATACAGTGTTGGACAAAAAGATGCTGCGCTCATGAGTGTAATGTCCGCGACTTTTTACGCCCCTGCCCTTCCGACCTGCCTACGATCCCCTACGATCTTACGACCAGCTATCTCCTTTCTCGTATGCAAATAGCGCGAGTTGCGCGTTCGCAGCTGTGAATAACGTGAGTATGCAAATCGATGCAGCGTTTGCTACGCGTTGTCCGCCATGTGCAGCGTTCGCCCTCGCCCATCTCACTTTCCCCCGTGGCCCCTTCCTCACTTTCTTGGAGCTCCGTTCTCTGTTGAGCTCAGAAGTCCGCGCCTGTTGGTGCTCCGCGTCCGTCGAGCTAGGAAGCCGTCTCTTTCTGGTGCTCCGTGCCGCGTTGAGCGCGTGTGTCGACAGCGTGTGTGTGAGCGCTAGGCTTTTGTTGGCCTGTGTAGGGTGCGTCCTGAATTATCGTGCCTCTCTTCTTGAGAGCGTGGGTCGGACAAAGAATACCGACGCCACTGTGTGCGACGCCCGCCCGTGCGTGCGTGCGCCTCGTTTGTGCAGTACAGGGAGGGATCAAGGAGCGGCGAAGCAGGTGCCGAAACGAGAGCCGGCCAGCTTTCGCGTCCAGAGGTTCAGCAGCCACAAGGCCTCAGCATCGACGACGGTTTGCGCGTGTCTTCTAAGGGGTTTGAGGTCACTGTAGGCTCCCCCTCCAGCCACCGTCAGGGTTGGAATCAGTCTGGGACTGAGCCCTTGGTTTGAGAGCCTGTGTCTGTAGAAATATGCACCACTGGGTGGCCTGGTCAGCTCAGGCGAGCAAGGCCTGACGCTTGATTGGACACCAGGGTCGTCTAGATAAACCCCCTAGACATCACAGTGGTGGCATACAGTCGTGTTTCGCCCTCGCTTCCCATCCCTTGTAGGAGGTTTGGCCCCCAAAAGTTCGATTTCACTCCCAGTCGACTTTTGAGCCGATTTTGGTCGAGTCGGAAATTGTTTTTCGCGGTCGAATTCTCGCTGCATTCCCTTGCCCTGTCCCTTCACCTCGCATTTTCCCCTTTTTCGCCGCTTTTCTGCCGCGAAATTCCCGAATTTGGCGTGCCCCAACTTTGCGTTTCAGATTTTTTTGGCTACCGTACCCCTACCGATTAGTACACGCTTCGGTTTTCGGTACCGTACCTTTTCCTAAATAGTCTCCACCGACTACCGTACTCGTTCTAATTGCGCCTTTTGTGCTCTTGTGGTCACCATGTCCCAACCCAGGTGCTGCTTTTGTGGTCAGTGGACCACGTCGAATCCGCGCACATGCTCCGTCGCTTCCTGCCGTCTTCCCATTTGCGAGCGTTGCCTTCCCCGCAGTCCGGACCCGAACCATCCCTTCTGCCGCTTCTGCATGCCGCCGGCGCCGCCAGCGCCCGCCGCCCCCGTGCAGCAGCCGCAACCGTCTCTCGCCGAGACTATCCAACATCTCTCGGCGCAGTTTTCCGCCGTGACCGCGCGCCTGTCTCGCATCGAACAGACCCGCGCTCCCTCTTCTGCTTCGGGTTCCCGGTCTCGCCCATCAGCACGCCGCACGCACTCGCGACAAGAGAGCCGTTCCACCTCGCGCGACTCCCTTCCCTATTCGACGCCAACTGGCTCGCCCACTCCCCACTCGGCGCGGCAGCGCGTCCCCTTCTCCGCTCCGTTGCCCCCCGCACCGCAGTATCCATCTCCCACGGTCGACCACTCGTGCCAAACCACCCAATCGGCGCCCGCGCTCCTCGTTCAGCGCGATCTTCCCCCCGAGTACGACGCTGTTTATGACGAAACCCCCGTTTTTGACGCCTATCCGTTCGCTCACCCTCCGCCGTCTGACGAGGGCGTCAGTTCTTTTGTGCGGGCGGGAGGTCCCCCGCAGCCGCCAGAGGGTCGTGCTCCATTTGTTGCTGCTGCCCCCACACAGCGTTTGTCAGCGCGGCAGCGACAGAGAGTGGAGCCACCCAGAGTGCCGCCGACCCGTACTCAGCAATTTGGCGCGCAAGTCCACCAGTCACTCGCGTACGCGCACGAACAAACGAATAGTGGCGAGCGGGTGCCGCGATCGTCGATGCGACAGGTTGATGCCTCTGGTGGTGTCTCAGTTGCATTCGATCAGAGCCGGCCAACGCATGACTGTGTACGCTCTGCCAACGAGTTGCCTCCGTCTTGTTTGTCTCACGCGCAAAGCAATCCCAATCCGCCAACGCATGGCGCGTGCGTCGTCGCGAGCAGCGCACCGGACATTGGTCGATTCTTTGGCGATCACAACAAAGACGAGGTCACTGTCGAAATATTTCTTCATCGGTTCCGTCGGTCCATGCGACTTGAGAGGACGCCTGAGAGTCTTTGGGGTCCTCTCGTCGAGTCTTGGCTTGGTGGAGATGCCGAGCGGTCTATAATGCAGTTGCACGAACAGACTGGCCGGACGGACATCGAATACAGAGAAATCGAACAGCTGCTACTTAAGTTGTATAGGAGCGACAAGCACGCTGACGTCGCGTTCCTGCAGCTTACACAATTCGAGTGGCGCGGCGACCCAATTGAAAAGGTAGTTTCGCGCGTCAAGCAGCTGGTTCTTAGTGCTTATCCGGAAATGCTGCCAGATGCGCGTCAAAACGAAGTGAAACGCACGCTCTTGCGCACTTTGCCGGATAGGTTTGGCCACATCGCAGCTCTAGCTGGTAGGGAAGGCCTAGATGACTTTGTGTCCGCGATCACTCATGAGCAGCAGCGACTGGAGGTACGCCGCCACCGGTATGGTAGTAGTAACTCGTTGCGCTGCGACGAGAGTTGGGATGCGCAGGACCAGTCACCGCCTAGGTTGAACCAGTACCACCAGCAGGAGGATTACTACGATGACTGGCATGGCAGTGACGAGCGCGTTCCTTTCCGTCCTCCCTTCTCCCAACCAAAACCACAACGATTGGCGCTGACGCAGCAGACCCAGTCGAATGCCCCCGCGCAAGGTCAAGCAGTCGTTAGGTTCCGACCTAATCAGTCGCAGACGCGCGACGGCATCCCGATTTGTGATTACTGTGGTCAGCAAGGTCACTTCCTTAGGGACTGTCGCCAATACAACACAGACTCACAGCGCGCGCAGCTGCGAGGCCGTGGTCGTGGTAATGGCCCAGGTGGAGGTCGAGGTGGTCAAGGTTCTGCGTACGTTAACTCTGCCTCTGTGGTGCCCCGCGATGTGTGGGAAGCCAACTCGTGGAAGAGTTTCGCGCGATCCGCGAGCAGGACGCTGCCGAGGAGCGCGCGACACAAAAGGCAATCCGCGACGAGGTAGCGCGCACACGCACCCAGCGCGCGCTGAATGGCACATCGTGGCGCGACTTTGCCTCATCTGAAGCGCAGGCCACGCTCGCAAGTGGTCCTGTCGTCTCAGACGCGTCGTGTTCGGTGTACACTGTGAAACGCAAACGACGTCGCCAGAGGAACAGACGCGTGCCCTCATCAGAAGCATCACTTGCCCACGGCAAGGGAACGGTGCTCGATGAAAGTTCGCCTTTGGGCATGGGCATGGACAGTTCTGGTCCGTCGTCTCCGTCAAACGTGAGCCTGGATGGTACACCGATCGTCTGTTCAGTCACAACGCATACACCTTTTGACGCAGTGTTCAGAGAGGATGGTCAGCAGTCTGAGTCAAGTTGGTCGTCGTTTCGGTCTGAGCCGCTTCAGCAGCTGGCGTTCCCTGTCGAGCAGCAGCCCACACCGTCTGTGCCTCTCCAGCCAGCGTCGGTGGTGGTGGACTCTCCAGCGTCGAGCGCAGTGCAGCAAGTTGGGCTCATCGACCCGCCTCCAGCCAGACTCCTGCAGATGCAGCCTCCAGCGTCGAACTCTGTGGTCAACAGCCTGTTGACGCCGCCATATCCGAGGGCGTCACCCCAGCAGCATCTGCAGCCTCTCCGAAGTCGTCTCATCAGACACAGTACGTCCCCCAGTAGGAGAGTTCGTGGCAGCTTTGGTAGTCTACCCAACCCCTCTTCTCCTCTTCCCCAAGTGTCCCAGCCCATGGAGCCTGTCCTCTCATGCGCGTGTAGCACACAGAGCAGACAGAGCAGAGTACCGACAACTGTGCAAAGACGTGCACTGGACGACGCAGTGGTTTGCAAACCAGTTTTGGTTGAATACCCAAATTGTGCGTTCACGTCCCAGGTGCAGCACAGGATCAGTCACAGCATGGTACACTCTCACCAACGCAGCTACACCGACACAGGACACGAGTACACAGTGCAACAAATGAGCCAGCCTGAGTCAGCTCGGCGCCTGTTGAGTGATCTACTGGACGCTAGGTCTTTGGACCCGCGTGTTCAACAGGTCAGCTTCAGGAGGGTTGCTCATGGTCCCCAGGTGGGCACAGGGTCCGGTTTGGTTGGTGTAGAGAGTCCTTGGGCCTACAAAAAATGGCAGCCATCTGCAAAAAAAGGGGTAGGCTAGGTCTCTCAAATTTACACCCAGTCCAACCCACACCCTGTAGGTAAGGCAGTCTGTCAGTCCCTGTCAGTACCGCGGAAAGCACACACACCACTCTACCGGTTTCTTTCTTGGCACCCATCTTGTTAGTGGAGATTCATCATTCTGGGCTGAGTATTTCTGATGGCCTTGTCCCGTAGGTAAGAAATCGGCCTATCTTTTCCGTGCTCAGGGCCTTTGTCCGCACGAGTTCTGCCGCCTGCGCATTTGCGCACTCGAACCTGCTATGGTGCCTGGTCCATGTATACACTTGTTCTCTAGTTCCAGACTGACTTTCCGCAAACCACATCAAAACTGGCAGACAGACACAAAGACAATGACGCACACGCAGCGACGCAGTGGCCTTTGCCGTTCTCTGTTTAGCGTTGCTGTTGTTTTTCTTTTCTTGTTGTTGTTGTACCCCATTCACGCTCCGCGATCGCTATTGGTCGTGTCCAGAGCCCCGTAAGCTGGCGATCATGCCCAGCATCGTTGTCGTCGATTTTCCCCACTACCGTATACCCCCGAACAAGAAACGGAGTTTCTTTTTGTGCGGGCGGGAATGTAATGTCCGCGACTTTTTACGCCCCTGCCCTTCCGACCCGCCCACGATCCCCTACGATCTTACGACCAGCTATCTCCTTTCTCGTATGCAAATAGCGCGAGTTGCGCGTTCGCAGCTGTGAATAACGTGAGTATGCAAATCGATGCAGCGTTTGCTACGCGTTGTCCGCCATGTGCAGCGTTCGCCCTCGCCCATCTCACTTTCCCCCGTGGCCCGTTCCTCACTTTCTTGGAGCTCCGTTCTCCGTTGAGCTCATAAGTCCGCGCCTGTTGGTGCTCCGCGTCCGTCGAGCTAGGAAGCCGTCTCTTTCTGGTGCTCCGTGCCGCGTTGAGCGCGTGTGTCGACAGCGTGTGTGTGAGCGCTAGGCTTTTGTTGGCCCGCGCAGGGTGCGTCCTCAATCATCGTGCCTTTCTTCTTGAGAGCGTGGGTCGGACAAAGAATACCGATGCCACTGTGTGCGTCGCCCGCCCGTGCGTGCGTGCGCCTCGTTTGTGCAGTACAGGGAGGGATCAAGGAGCGGCGAAGCAGGCGCCGAAACGAGAGCCGGCCAGCTTTCGCGTCCAGAGGTTCAGCAGCCACAAGGCCTCAGCATCGACGACGGTTTGCGCGTGTCTTCTAAGGGGTTTGAGGTCACTGTAGGCTCCCCCTCCCGCCACCGTCAGGGTTGGAATCAGTCTGGGACTCAGCCCTTGGTTTGAGAGCCTGTGTCTGTAGAAACACGCACCACTGTGTGGCCTGGTCAGCTCAGGCGAGCAAGGCCTGA